>CM021103.1:497810487-497912306 GCA_007115665.2 Sequoiadendron giganteum
GATCACCTAGGATGGATATGAATAGCCTATGTGTTAGAGGATTACCACCTCGACCTATGCCCTTGTATGGTCCTACTCCATTCGTTGTCATAAAAGTTAGCGCTTGCACCTAGCTTAGCCCTATAATTGGAAAAGAAGTTCCTAACTTGGAATAAGTAGGTTTTAACATAGCCACCTCAAGGTTCAACTACCCATTCTAGTGTTGGGATACCTGCAAGGTTCCAAAATTAATTCATTTTGAATTGTATGATTGTTACTCAACCAAAGGGAGGTAGATATTCCCTCCCAACTTAAGCCAATGAGGTAGTCAACATGCTACCCATTTAGTGATGGTTTCTACTACCATTTTCTTTGGCTCCAAAAATGTATTGCAGTCGTTTAAGTTTAGTTACAACCATGAACAAACTTTGAAAGGTGTGTATAAAGAAGCATTACTCACTCCTTAACTCCTTCTGATTATAGGTGGAATAACCAGCCCTTCTCCATTGGTAGCCTACAATCCTTACAACTTCCCAACCCAAAAGGTAGATAAATATATATATTTATTTATTTATAAAGCATAAATTCGTATGTGGCATATTCCTCATTTTAAAACAATATTTATCAATTTTCATTAATAAAAACTCTCTTAGCAACAAACACCTCATTACATAACATATAAAATTTGTATGAACCTTATCTCCTCATTTCTTAATTCCTTAAGCTTGTTTATTCCTTACTATAGATTACACTAGGCTGTGTCAATTTAACATATAAGTTATTATATCCAATTCCATTGGATAACTCCACTTATTCAACTAGATCAACAACACATGGCAAACTAAGATTGGTATTAGTAAAAAAATTGTTGTTATGTTATTTTTGAGTAGACTCATATTTTAATGCCACAAAATAAATAGAGTGAGATAAATTTAGAAGGTAAATTACGAAGGTTGAATACCCATAGCCTATATAGCAGCAACAATAGGATTTAAAATTACAACGACTTAGCACTAAATAAAAATTGCTATTAACAACCACCTTAGTTTGAAACCCCTATCAGAGTATAAATATATATATTGTTGAGAACCTATATTCCACTCTTAACACCAGTTGTGCTTTATTTGTTGATGTATTGAAAAATTAATACTGGTATATAGAGTTGTATATTTTTTTATTTCCATACTGAATGGCTTTAAATGAAATTAGCGCATATAACATTGGCTTAAGTTGGTCAAGGTTCCAACTACGCACGTGACATGTTGTTGTGGAAAGCTGAAGCATAACTCTAGTTTAAAAGGGAAACTCATAAATGGGTAATGATAATACTTTTTTTCAGTATATTAAAAAGAAGTAAAAAGCTATGGCAGAGATTTAAAAGTAGCTGAAGATATCACTCAAGAAATATGGTACTGCAAGAAATATAAATAAATTTCTTCACAAGTTAACTATGATGTTTTATTCTCATCAATGGTCAAGACTATGGCTTGCTAGGGCATATAAGGTTTGAATATTTATTTATTTGCACTGAATAACCCAACAAATTATATGATGAAATGGTAAAATTTTCAAACAAGCACCTAGGTTTAATTTAAAGACCAGAAAAATGAGAGAAGAGACTTATTATTATTTAGTTTAAGAAACATTATGCAACCCTTATGAGAATAAATAACTATAGGGGAGAAGAACTTGGAATATGGTGATTGTAACTTTTACCTTGCTGAATTTACATCTGTTGCTCTCTCTTTGCACCTCCACTCAACACCTCTCTTTCACATCCTTCCTCCTCTGTTCTCCTCTATTTGTCTGACTGAAATAAACTCCCAAATTGCAAATTTAAAGAGAAAGGGGTCAGTGCTCCTGCAAGTGCAGTAATTTGGTCAATCTCTACAAATTTGTACCCTTCAATAGGGTCGCCATGCTCCCTAAGAGCATGGTATCCATGCTTCTTCCATTCTTCTTCAATGTAGGCTTTCTCCTAGTCGTAGGAATGGGTAGGCAACATTAACTTGACAATAGTAGGGTTTTTTTCTTTCTTGCATGCCAAGCTTCTCTTCACTTTTTTATTTTTTCCCTTTCCCGTGAGCCTCCAAAATTTATTTAGCCATTCCCTATGCATATTTTCTTATTATTTATTTATTTAGTTTTAGATATTATTATTTATAGGGATTTCTATTCCATTGTATTTTAGTATTTGTTTATTTTATTGTTATTTTATTTCATTGTTTAGGTAGGATCTATTAAATATTGTATTTATATTTATACAGATTGCCTATGGATTTACATTATCAACAATGTTTTAATGGACCATAATAATTTGAATTACATTGATGTCTTCCAAATAAACGATGGAAATAGCCTCAATGCCTAACATTCTAAGGTTACAAGATAATTTAATATCCCCGAGAACTAAATTCATGGTTGTGGAATTTTCACCTTAGACAACCTTGCATGTTTGTCTATTAAGATCGTCTAACCACATTTCTAACTCTATCCTAAATCAAGTAAACCTTAGGTTAAGGAAAAGTTACCTATAGAGTTTGTCATTGGAGTCTAGTTCTAAGTTTACCCATCTCTCATCACCGTACCACAAAATCTACCTCATCTTGTACCCCTAATACCTGCATCCAACAAAAAACCTCACACAAGTACACGAACTGAGTCATTAGTCTAAGTTAGTATAAATAAAAATCAAGCATTTAAATTTAATCAAACATGACAAGTTTATGCATATATCAATTAATAGTAGCATGTCCCAAAACATAATCATCACACTCATAGAAGTTTATTTATCATAATAGGGTCATAAATCCTCTTGTTGTCCAAATTACCATGGGGCTAGGGGTCATGCAAAAAAAGTACAAGTCCTAGGGGGATATGATAGTTTATCTAATTTCCTGAAAATTAGATTCCACAAGACAACATGTAAAATTTGAATTTGAATCATGAAAATGCCACCAAAAACATATTAAAAATTGGGGTCTAGGACTTAAGGAGGACCCATTTTCCCTTGGGCGAATGGGTCCTGGGACCTAAGTCTAGGACACACAATTTCCAAGGCATTAAAATAATGTTAGAATTTGTTTAATGTCAGTTTCCCTTTCGAAAAATGGGAATAATAAGGCTTAGGAATGCATAATTTAGGCAATTAGAAGCTTAATTAAGTCCAATTAATTAAGGGACCCAAACATTGTGTAAAAATGTCAAGGAGTACATTTTTCTCCACTACAATCTATATATGATCCTTTCTTGATCCATATAATCCTCTCTCCTTCCCTTCCTTGGTGTTTCTGAGACTCATAAAACATTAAATCATCTTAAAAGATGAACTCTTGGTATTCATCTATTTTCTCCATTTTGATTGTAATGAATTAACATGATTTTGGCCTTCTACAACTAAAAGACTATTACTTGCGTTTGTTGGTATGTGGCGACTGATCATGCTATACTATACATTATCTAGTACTGTACACTCTTCATGTATCCTTGCCGGGGTCCGGGGCGATAGCCCCCGAAAAGCGGGGGTTCGAGGGTGGCAGCCCTCGAGATTTTTTTTTTTTCACCTTTTTTCGTTTTGTCACCGAAAAAGGAAAAGCCGACTTTTTAAACCCTAATTTCTAGAAGCTTTTAAAATCTTGTTATAAGCAGCTGGGATGGAGAGTTATAGCATGGCATTATTCACAATATTGTAATAGGTTTGGCACTGGATAATAAAATCATTGGATGGCTGCGATTTTGTGGATGTAGCCCAGATTGGGTGAACGATGTTAAATTCTCTGTGTTGTCTTCTATGTGTGATTTATCACTCTATTTTATTGTTCAAATCTGCATTTAACTTTTTATATTTATGCCTTCTAACCCTAATAGCATTAACTTACCCTTACTAGTTATACCTCACAGATGCACTCTACTCCCCAAGGTTGTTTAGACATTTTGCCATTTTTGGGAAGCAATCTCCCTTAGGTCGATGCCCCATAACCAATTTATTCTGAGGTTGACATCAAAATATCCTAAAGGGGATACTTATAGATTTAATCTCGATGAGAACCTTGGAAGTTAAATATGAATTTCAACCAAACACTACTCTACTCGAGCTCTTGTTTAGTTAGCCTACTTTATTGACCAAGTTTTTTCCTTGCAACCAACCTTTTTCTAAGAAATTTTATCTATCATTCTTGGTGGCTTTATCATTTTTCATAACCTTAGATAATTCAAGGGTTAGGTGGTTTCTTAACTCATTAACAAGCCTTGACTCTGAATTGACCATGCCCGCTCTAGGTGGTGCAGTCATGAGTGATTTCATCTTCACATTGTGGTTTGATTACTTTTCTGGCCTACTCTGGCCTTTGACCTTTACTCTAAGGTACCAACCCTCATTCTTGTTTCATTTATCATTTTTGGAATTCAATCTAGTTTTTGAATTGTGGTTGTTAGAGGGTTGTTTCGCCTCTTGGCCACCTCCATAGTTTGTTCTAATTCACAATATGTTAAATTTTCTACTTCACCTAAAGTTTTCAGTTTATTCTTACAATTAGTTCCTCTAATTTAGCATTTGTATCAATATAAATTAATCACATTCATTTATTCGACTTAACCAAATGGAAATTTTATTATATTATTCATGGATTGCATAGTATCATTTAATACATATCTTTGACTTTGTGCGACTACATGTCGCTATTAGAAAGAGGGATCTCCTTAAGTTCTTTCTCACCCTTAGAGTCAACTAAAATAATTTGATGGGTGGATGTAATTGTAGGTACTCATCCATAACCTTCTTACTAAACATTGATGCATTGATACCGCAACCCAAGGGCATCTCTCTATGAGTTGTTGGTTTTGACTGGTTTGACCATAGAGATAGGATTAATAATCTTCATAGCTAATACATCTCGTTGCTTCTTCTCTATCCTAATATGCTTGAGTGCATCAACCAATGCCTTATAGTCAATCAACCAAGAACCTCTTATGTAGCTAATATGGCTAAGGATTTTAACCTTTGGTGATGATTCGTTCTTAGTCTTAAAGTTAGACAAGTTTCGAGAAATTAGCTTCCTTACTGTTTTTCGTGTTCTTCTTTTCCCTGCCATTCTGACATAAGAACTTAAATTAAAACATTAGCTATTGATAATGTTTGAGGAAGACTTACGTAATGAGCTCATAGGTCCAAGTGCTGAACCCGATAGCTCTGGTACCACATGTAACATACCCAATGTTTACTCTACATTTTTCACCGAAGTTTTAACTGAGGAAAGTGAATAATTCAAGTTTTTAAAACAGAGAAATGAAATATTTTTTTCATTAATATATTTGTATATTGCATAAATAATTTCACATGACATTGCATAAATGAAATAACATAACATATTTCCAACTAAATGAAACTAATCTTTTCAAATACAAATTACAATAGATACATGATCATATATTCAAATTCATAACTTACAAGATTCAAGGTCAAGGTATCCTCGTCTGAATCACACTTCTTTTGTTCCACAAGTATCGGCTGCCATTTGTAAGAGGAAGACCATCACCCAAGTGATTTTCCTCCAACCACAGACTTAGCGGTCCCCCACACACCTTCCTAATTGGAAGTGGCCCTACCCTTCGACAAAGAGTTTGGTATGGAAACCTCTAGTAATTCCTATATGAGTATCTAGTGTTGTTTCCTACATAAAAAGTATGGTCATACAACTATGGATACCATTCAACCATGCATGCCACTACTGAATAGCTATGTAAAGCATAACATAGTGAATCGATAAAGTGTAAGCAACAACTTTTACACCTACTTTGGCTAAAGTTTTGATATATATAATCAATCCAATTTCTAAAGAAGTGGTGTCGTAAGTTCACCCACCTCCTACTTGACTTGGAAACTCTACTGACCCGTGGTTAACTCTTCTCTTGGTTTGACCCCAAGGATAACTATCATACACAAGATCTCTTTCAATAGTGATGACTCACTAAAGTTGATTATTCAACCAAATAGGGTTGAATCATTTATCTCAGATACCTTGTTACATACTTGTAACAATCTAGACCTCTAAGAAACTGCCTCTTATTCGGGTTCTTTCTTACTAGGTCAGTAAACGACTTGACAAATTATCTTCTTCCTACTAGAATACCCAAGTTACACTCTTGCAACATTCAGGGTCTAGGAAAATGCCTCTTATTCAAGTGCTTAGTTTTAAACCATGGGAGTAACTAATCTCCTATTTTATTTAAAATTAGATACTGATGATACAATTTCATCAACTAGACACACCTAGTCTCAACCTACTAGTACTGATAATATGCATAATAATCTAGTATTAAGCTTGAATTATGGATTACTTCTTTGTATTAAAGTTTTAGATATCCATCATTTACTCTTATGGATCTGTTCCTTAAGAACTCCATACTAAATATGGTTAACCTTTTAGTGGACATTATTAGACATTCGTCTTCTTCATAAATAATGGTTTAGACTCTTCATTGTCATGCCAAGTATGGCTTCGTCCTTCTAGAATGTCATAACCAATCTGTTTATTCATGACATTAAATATCATTTAGTTTGATTCGGTAAAATCTTATATTCATAGTAATGTTCATTATTGATTCAGTATAATAATCTGTTTACCTTTGATAACTTGACTGAGAATCATCTAACTAATCTTTGTATCCTTCATAGGTTTCTCTGATGTTATCCTTTGTATTTTTATATAAAATACCTATGTTTGTATTTATATAGATAATCTTTACACATATATTCTCATATACAAATGTGTGATAGGTTTACAACCACACAAGAGAATATTTTCTCCTTGAGAGATATCTGTGCTTCTACACCTTAAAATCTCCTTGCATTATGGCTTTGGTTTTATCGAGAAAGTGAAGTCTTCTTCTTAATATTAGATTACTGTGAGTAGGTAATAATATACTCTTGGTCAAACTATAAGATAATATCATTCAAAAGATAATAAGGATGTATACACTTATAATATGTTTTCAAAACCTTTCGTTCATCACATTATGATTACCAAACATTGTCTTATTGGGATAATATCATGTTACCCTACTTAGCTTCTCTTTGCTATGTTAATCTAACAAGATGGTTGTTTGGGTTAAACACAATTGTAGAGAGATTTATCCTTCCAATGGAACTTTCTTTCTCTCAAATACATTTATAAATAATGCTTAGATTCACGCAATGCATCATAATCTAACAATGTAATTTAAGATAAATACTTATATACCCATATGATTCCCTAATCCAACTTATCTCTTTGTATTTCTAAACTATCTCCATGCATAAATAATCAAGCTATTTGTACATGTACTCACATACTTTGTTAATAACAATAATTTGCACACAGTGATGGCATAAGCATCTCAGACAAATAAAAGCTTAGATTCAAAATTAGAATGAGAAGGAAAGAGATTTTTTAATCATGCCTGGATTAAAATAGCTCGACTCGAATTCCTAATACTCCTTGCTTTAAATCTGCTCAATGGCCCAGCCTTATACATTGCCTCAACTGTTAGCTCTCCACTCTACTTTGGCTTCTCTCCCTTACTTTTAAAATGATAACTACAAGTACCAAGCAATGCATAACCAAATATAACAACTTTTCCTCGCTCTTATGATAAATTGAAATATAGATTTTCAATTACTCTTTCTCTCAAAACTACTATCTCCTTAGAAACTCACGAATACTCTATGCTTTCCTCACTAATATCTCAAATACTCTTTTTCTCATAATATCAAAATGAATGTATGAATGAACAACCCAAATGGCTAGCAATTGGTCTCCTTTTATAATGAAAATGGATAGAAATTTGTTGCTAAGAGAATGCTTAAATAACTCTCACACTACCACCACTCAATCAAACCTACCAGGCGTGGAGTTAGATCAGTCGACTCAACTCTTATTTGTTTGCCACATATTGTATTTTGACTTAGTCTAATTTGGTACCATTCCACTTGTGATTGCAGGATTGATACAATGCAAGTTCAGTTAATAAGACTTCAAAAGCAAATCGACTTCATGCTCTTTGTGCCACGACTTGGCTAGGCACAACATCTTTGTTTGTTAGCAGTTTTATTGTTACAAAAACAATCTACTAACTAGCGCGTTGAATCCTAATCAAAAGAAAACTCCATCTCTCATTCTATTGCCTATGTTGTGGGTTGAAGTGATAACCAATACTCATGTGTTTTACTCAATCAAATTCCAATATGCATGGCTATTTTAACAAATATAAACTGAGCAATAAACTCAGCTTCAATGATGTTTTAAAAATGTTGTATGAGGTGCCTAATTTTTTGATTCATTAGCCATATAAAACTGCCATTTACTTCCATATTCGCGTGACATATCTGCCATTATTATGGTTGTCACATGTATATTTGTATAACACTAATATATATAACAATCACTTTAATATACAATTGTTAAAAATCTTTTTTTTTGAAATGTCCCCTGGGCGGGATTTCCTCTCTGAACAGGAATGTCACTTTCCAACGGTCCCCTGTGGTGGGCTCTATTGTTGCCGCTGTGCCTGTGGTGGTGGTGAAGCATGGTGGTGTTCTAAGCAAGAGCTTTGTTTCGACGACTGGTGATGGGCTTTTAGTTGTGCCATGCGGGAGCTTGCTTCAAGATGATACCCTTCGGGCTAGGATTGTTGTTGGGGACGCTGCTACTCCCGTGATTGGTGTTGGGGACTATGTTGATGGGGCTCCCCCCATCCTTGGCTCTGTTGTGTTGGTAAATGGTGTGGCTGCAGCGTTGCATGGTGTGGGTGTTGATCCCTCTGGTACCCCTTTTGTGTCGGTTGCTCTTGCCTCTTGTGCTCCTTCTAGCCGAAGGTCTTTCTCTGAGACGGTCTTCTCTCGACCCTCCCTTGCTTCGGTGCCTGTGTATGCTCCTGTGGGTGGGTGTGTTGCTCGTCCTGCTGCTGCTGGGTGTTCTGCGGGGAAAGCAAAATCTTTTTTTGAAGCTGCTAGACTATGTGCTCGGCCTCCCCAAAGATCTATTCCTTGTGCCCAGGACTCCCCGGTGGTGGTTTGTGGGCCTGAGATAGTAGAGAATGAGGAGTATTACCTGAAAATGGGTGTGGTCTGTAGATTCAATGGTTTGTGGCCATCCCTCCTAGACCTCCATGATTGGGTGAAGGCTTTCTAGAAGCCTTTGGTTGCTAGGAAAATCGAGCTCTACCCTAGCGCTAGGGGCTTCTTTATTGCTACCTTTGGCTCCCCTCATGAGCAAAGCTGTGTTTTGGATAGAGGATGGATGTGGGGTATTCATTCTCTGTCCATCAGGCCTTGAGCTTGTTCTTTCGACCCCCTTACGAAGCCGTTGAATACCAGACCTGTTTGGGTCCGATTGCCAAACCTTCCTCTCCAGTTCTAGGAGGAATCGTGCTTCGAAGCCATTGGCAATACCATTGGCCGTTTCTTAATGGTGGATTCTACAACTAGGGAGTTTGGGCACACCACGGTTGCTCAGTTTCTAGTTGATCTGGATATCTCTAAACCTCTCCATGGGGATGTTGTTTTGCCGGTGGAGGATAAACCTTGGAAGCAACTCTTAGACTACGAGGGTCTCCCCTTTCGGTGTAGGATATGCTTTTCAGTGGGTCACTTGGCCTCTGCTTGCCCTCATGCTCATCGCAAGGGCGCTGCGACTTGGTGGACTGATGCTCTCCTTGATCACCTCAAGATGGGTTCTTCTTTGGAGGTTTCTTTTGTGTTGGTTAACCCTCATGTTGTTGCTCTCTCGGAGCTCTCTTCATTGGATCCATCTTTGGACCGTTCTCTTGACACTATTGTACCAGACCCTTCTACTGATACTATTGGGCCTGACCCTGCACCTGTTGTCACTGCCCTGTCAGACCTTGTTCGCCCTTTGTTGGGTGCCTCTTCTGTTCCGCTTGTTGATCCATTCTTGTCTGCCTTGCTGTCGAATCCCTCGCTGCTTGGTGGTCCTATGGTGGCTAAGGTGGGGTCACTCCTCTCATCGTTCTCTTCGTTTCCTGGTTTCGAGCCTCCCTGGTCGGTTGTTCTTCAGAAGAAGAAATCTGTGTCTGCTTCTCGATCTCAGGCTCGTGGAGCCAGCTCTGAACCCTCTCTTTCTGGGGTTGCTTAATCTCTTTGTTTTCCACAACTGTCAGTCTGCTGTTTCTGGTTGTTCCTATAGTTCAATCTCTATTTTGAACTATGTGTTTATTTGGCCCCTTGGGCTCTTTGTGAAGGGTACGACACCCTGAAAATGCTGCTTACCTTTTCAAAAATAGTCACTTTAATATATATACATCACTTAATTATATATATAAATATATATAATAATCATTTAAACATAATACTATATATTAATATTTATGTATACAATATATATATCCATGTGAATGTTCACATATGTATTACGTATCTACATATGCTCATACCTACACATGTACATATATATGCACCACCACACACACACACATATATATATATATATATAGATACACAATATATAACATAAGCTAATCACAAGAGTTCTAATACTCTAACTCAAATTGACTAAACGATCAAGGAGGAAGAGTTTTAATACTCTAACACAAATTGTCTAAACGATCAAGGAGGATTTAAGACAACCAAACCTAGCTTTCCTATCAACCAAAAAGCTATCAACTTAGGTTTAACACTTACCGATACAAAACTCAAATTGACTCGACAAGGTTCCTCTAACCTATGCAAGTGAGTGTGTGCATCTACTTAGATAGATATACCAATGGTTCTCATACCAACCTCCTCTCCTAGGTGATACTCTCCCTCCCCCACATTGGAGGGTTCAAATCTTTTCTACATCCAACTTAGAGCAACATGTTCATAGTTAACTGATAACATATAAATCACATTCACCATATAACATAAGCATCATTAAAGCATTTAAAAAGTAATTTCATCATAATGCATATTCATACATTTCATTCATCCATCGAACATCATCGAGACATAATCATGCATTAAAATAATATTTACTCATTAAGGTAAAATTAATTTGGTAATCTAGCATTGGGGTGTAACATATCCTCTCCCTTAAGAATTCCTCTCAACCATTCTCCACCCTTGATCTCATAATCAAATCTTACCATCCATTCCTTCTCCCAAAAGCTTATAAATTTAGACACCCTCTCCTCCAAAATTATCACTCATGCTAAGTATATGTTGTTGAATTGGTGATCTTCAAGCAAGGAGCATCCACATCCCAAAGTTATTGGAGCAAATCATTCAACAATGGAGGATTTTGGTAACATTTCATGTTGGTTTTGATGTTATTATCTTGTTTTCTTTCACTTTTTGATCTCTATCTAGACGTTTAGTTTAGTTTGGAATATGAACTTGAATTGGTTTTTTTGTTTATGTTTGAGCTCCAATCTCTAGTATTACATTTTGGCGATTTCGTTGGGGATTTACCCGATATTTTACTTCATTTTGTATTCATGTGTTTTGTTGTTGATTTGAACTACGTTTGAAGGTATTTAAATGGTTTTAGCAATAAAGTTTTTGTAGGTGTGTTAAAGAGGAAAACAGACTACACCATTACAATCAAGATGGTTGAGAGACGAATTTTGACATAAAACATTTGATATTTCTTTGACAATTTTTTTTGAGGTTTTTACAAGGCTATTGGAAGGTACACGTGTAAAATTTAAGGTAAAATTGACTCATAAATTAAAAATTCATTAAGATTTTGGTGAAAACCACAAGTTTTAGGGTAAAGCTATCTAAAAAGGACCAAAACCATGAGTTTTAAGGTAAAACCACCCAAAAAGGCCCAAAACCATGATTTTTAGTTAAAAATCACCTTAAAAAAGCCCCAAACCATAAATGTCAAGGAGAAATCGCCTTCAAACAACCGAAACTATGGGTTTTTAGTTGAAAACAATTCTCGAAATCATCAAAACCATGGGTTTGCATTTATCTTTTCATGTATTTTAAATCCTCTTTTAAATTCGCTTATATGGAACATTTTATTGTATTTGAATTTCTTATAAAATTTGTAGTTCTATAGATTTGGGCATGAGTTGATTTTTAGTTTAATGGGTTTGGATTTTTTTTTTTTTTATTCGACTCCTGATCATATTGATGACCAGGAGCTCCGCTATGGTATAAGTCTACAGTCACATGCTAATCACTGGGGCTTATCCTAAGCTTCCAAGTGCTTTTAACCCCCTTTGCTTAGCTCACAGTCACCTGGGCAACCAAGAGTTGGCCAACTAGGGGGATTAACCCTAATTCAAGCACCTTATCAACTTTATCAAAACCACTTGTTATTCAAACTAACATAACTTTTTCCTACTAATTGGATTTTCAAACTTGAATAGGCATTTGAAAGATGGTTATGTCACGAATGCTGTGGTGTAGGTATTTTTTCAAAAAAAACTCCATAATTTAATTATTTTCTTCCAAATTCAGGTTTTGATTTTCAAACTTTGTTTGATCATAACTTTCACGGATTTGTCATTTTTCAGTGCTTTTTTTATTTATCAAAAAAATCCAAAGATTTTGTTTTTGTCATTTATTTTTTTGTAAGACTAACTTTTTTTATGAATTTTGTGTGTAGGTGTTTTCATGATTTCAAGACATCAATATTGTAAACTACTAACTCAACTGGTTTACATGATGTTTTATTGAAGATCTTGATTATAGACATTTTATTTTTGTGTTTGCTTTGTCTATTTTTTGTTTTCTCACATTAAATTTTGGTTAAAATTCACTCCCACACTTTGATTTGGGACAACAATTTACAAGTGTCTTTTAAACCCCAAACACATTTATATATGCTCTCCTCTCACACCCTAGGGTAATCTTGAGGATAAAAAATAAGTTGTTTTTTTTTCTTTTTAGGGGGCTTGCTTGGGGATTTCATCACCTCAAGGGATGACCTCAAATCCAGTGTTTTAATGGAGTACAAAAAGTGGGGGTTGAATTGAAAGGCATACCTCTTGGAAGTTGTGATTTTCTCACTTGAGCTAAGCCTCCGAGAACTTTATACCTTGGGGAAGTGAAGGAGATAAGCCTTGAATAGCCTAGTTTAAGACCTTTCAATCATTTCTTATTGTGGTGCAAGGTCCTAAGTAGAGGTAGAAGCTCTTTGGGCAAGGTGTTAAAAACCTCCAAACAAATGGGAAAGGTGAGTTGTTGTGCCACTGGAACCATACCTACTGACTCTTGAAAGAAAGGTGTCTTACACTAATCTTAAGGTATTAATATATTAAATTTTATGGTGGGCCCACACTAAGTTAACACTCCTTTTATTGAATAAATTTAGGCTTGTTATTGTGTCTTCTTGTTTGAGTGTTGTATATACCAAAGTGGATAGATACACATGTCATCTATCCATTATCACAAGTTGTTAGATGTTAGGAAAACTCTTGTAAGGCAAAAATGTCATGATTTTTTAAGTCTTTCTAGCTAGAGCCTTTTTTTTTCGCAAATGATTCTTTTAGGAGATTAGCCCAAAATGCTAGGAAGACACACTCAAATTTGACATGTTTTTAAAGTGGAAATTATTTTTTCTATTGGAAAGATAATTTTTTGGTTGTCTTTTCAGGTTTTGTTGTGGACAAATATTTTTTGTTTATACTAAATCTATTATATGGTCTAATATCATGTTACAAATATAGGTCTAGGCTAATCAAGTGGATTTGGAATTTTCCAACAATGCAAACTCTCATTAATCACTAAGTCAATGCCCCTTTTAAGGTTGCTCATTTGCCGCCTTCTCCTGCTAGTAGTGATGTCTCTCTACCATGCATAAATGCCTCTTTTCCATGCAAGCATCATCATGGTCACAACCATAGCTCTAGACATGGCTAACTAGACTCCATATTATAGACATCGTGGTTGGTCTCCCCTGCCACATGGCCATGCTTCCACCTCTTAGCATGATCATACTAGACAACTTGAAAGTGGTAAGTTTCCTCACCTAGACCTTGTAATTTCTCCTACGCGTACAAATCTCTCTCAAGAAGAATAAAAAGATAGAGATGATGCCACTATGAGTAGGAAGCCCACTCTAGATGGCCAAAATCCTCTAGTTGACTGGAGCCTTCCACTTGATAAGGACCTCTATTCTCTTGCTCATACAACTATGATGACTTATTAGTGTACCCACTTTTCATATTTTTATTTCTGACTTGAACTTTGATATTTGATTCCGTTCCACCTATTTTTAATGTAAATAATATATTTTATTTTTGTTTCTATAATATAAAATATATATAACACTATTCATTATATAAAAAAAAAGATCTTTTAATGCAAATTATAAATAGTCTCAAAATACTTTAACCTTTTTTTTTTAATATTGAACAAAGCAATAAAAGAATTACAAGAAGAACACTACAAAGCATAGATTTAGTACATTGCTATACATACAATATCCACCCACGAAGACACATAAGATAGACAATGTTACATAGAAAGAAGAGCAATTTACAAACTGATAAAACAGCCATAAAAACAGCCAAAAAAGACCAAGATTACTTTTTAACTTAACAAATACCCATTAAATTTTTTAAAACATCCAAAATAACTTTACTAAGCTAAATAAATTTTATACCATAAATCCTATGAAACTAGTAGAATGTAAAGTAGATGCTCAATAGAAGAAAGCATTAATTACTGCAAAGACCAGTGAAAAGTATCTCACCTTCCAAGTTCCAAGTGATAATTGTCAAGTCCCCTCTCACATTGAAAACTTTGCAGCAAGCTGTCAGTGTTAAGGAAAAAGGAATGTTTAAGTGTGATTCAAGAATATAGTTTATAGAGGAGAGGAAAGGGTAGTTTGGTTTGTTGAAGAACAATAATATACAATAATTTTCATGTTGCATGCAATTTTCTTGACTACGTAAACCATATGCAATGTTATGATTTGGTTGTTAGGAGGTTGCTTAACTATGGAAGCTAAGAATACAATAAAATCTAGTCATAACTTGTATGCAAAGTTAGTGGGAGAAATGTGGTTGAAGTTAAACATCAAACTCAAGTCTAAATGATAAGTTTATGGCAAATGAGCAACTTTTCTTGTAACTGCAACTCACTTTGTATTATCAGGAAAACAAGTCTGACCCACCAAATAACCTCCAATTTCAAAGGACTTTTAAAAGTTAATATGACATGATAGAAAAACATATTTGATCTCAGATTCTTGGTAAACAACAAATCTACTCCCTGACATTTGCTTCAGCAATGTTCTTCACAGGAGGGACAGCATTAAGGAATGGAAAACACCTTATAATATAGACTGCTGTCAAATCTTTCTTTTTGCTGACTATGAAGTACAATAATTAGGGGATGGAATTGAAAAATCAATCAGCTGAAGCTGAAAAACCTCTCAGATATATTAAAAAAAGTTGGTGGCCAGTGTGACAGAAATAGGACAGTTCTCCATGTGGTGGCTTTGAATGGATATAAGAAGCTCTGCATATATCAAGTAAGAATAAGTGTTAAAAGATAAATTTCAAAGACATGGCCAACAGCTTTTGTATGGTGCAGTTTGAAAATAAATTTGAAATGGTCAGTCTTACCCTTTTGGGCTGTTAAGCTTTTTTGGTTTGTGTCTTACATGTTACATGTTTTCCTTTTGGGTACAATCTTATTGATCTATGTTTTTTATTGTAGTTTAGTTGTTCTGACTGTTTTTCAGAACTTGTCTCTAAATGTAAAAGGATTTGGACCCTTTTTCTAAAATAATGAGTTGCAAGTTGTATGAGTTTGAATTTGAAGATGCTGTCGATTTAATTTTCTGAAACAATCAATCAGATTGTTCAATTAAAATATTGTGAAAATATCTTTTCCTTTTAGGTACACAATCTTATTGATCTATGTCTTTTATTGTAGTTTAGTTGTTCTGACTGTTTTTCAGAACTTGTTTCTAAATGTAAAAGGATTTGGACCCTTTTCTAAAATAATGAATTGCAAGTTGCATGCGTTTGAATTTTAAGATGCGGTCAATTTACCCTCTTATTTGAACATTGAGCTTTTTGTGGATTTAAGAACTTATACCTGCACTTACAATTACCTTGTCTTTAAGATTATTAAAAAATTAAAATTATTTTTATGATTATTAAATAATAAAGTGTTTTTTTTAAAGAATATCTTTTGGAAAAAAAATTGTTGAAACATTTTTAAAATTTGTTTTTTTTAAAGAATGAATAAATATATTTTTGGTCATTCATGGCATAGTGGATCAATGACCATGTGCAAATGATGAGTGTGTTTCCATATATAATATGAGATCCTCGTTGGCATTCAACAACCACATAGGATTGTGCTAAATTTTGACGTGATTATTCCACACCTTTGATATTATACATGTATTAAATATTCATTAATTTTATAAATGTTTTAACCCCATTTATTCTTATCTTTCTATACTTTAATACTCACATTGACCTCGTACCTTGATTACATTGACTAGATGGATGAGAAGAGGCCACTCCACCTCCTATCCTAGATGTCATTCATAATGGTTCAAAGTCTAAGAACAACAAAATACCAAGGCACAAAAATGAGGTGAAAAAACTTGACACTTGTATCCATAAGGTAGATACTCTTATTTCTACGAGGAGACTTCTTGTCCTGTAAATAGAAATGTATAAAATGATCTAAAATTTAATTTTAATATTTCAAGAAAATCAAGAATCGTGCAAAGCCAAAAAGTGCCATTGATAAATACTCCAAAATCCTTGAGTTTTCAAAATATAAAATTTCAAGAAAACAAGAATAAACTTTTGAGCATATGAAGAACAACATCACACTTTTTACATCACATAGATTTTTGAGAAAATTTTGCTATAATTACAATGTTATTTTATATTTTCTAAAAATTGAAAAGATGCAAAATAAAAGTCACCCAACAATATCTTCTATACATTCATTTTCAAAATAAATCCTACAAAATGAATTCCATAGGTAACCATCTAGTGTGGGCAAGACCTAAAATTGAAATATAATTAGATTAACACATTTGAATAAAAAGGAAGCATACCCTTTTATAAGAAAACCATCAACTAAAAAATATTACCCTTTCTTGAATCACAACACACTTCTTTTTTCCAGCTCTTTCAAGATCCAAACTCAAGCATTCCAATTCCACAAGTAAAGTCCAACAATCCTTTCGAAAACAAAAAAAATCACACAAAAATCAAGGAAAAGAGAAGAGAGCCCAAAATGCACAAGTGGATAAGTATTTTACAAAATACTTGTCTTTTCCCTTTTTACTCCAAAAGTCGTTAAACCCCTTTTGAGACTTTCCCTCCTTTTCACATTCAACCTTGCTATTTCAAAATAGATATTTACCATTTAGATATTTTCATTATAGTTATTTCTTTTCCAAATAGAAGTGACTAATAAGTTTTATAACTTATGCATAGCATTTTTAAATGTCCAATAGCTAAATCATATAATTTCAATGAATCTATTTAACCCTTTTCAATTTCCTTTTAATGTACAATATTATAAATGTGTGTCCTTTTTACTAAGGCATAATAACATTTTCTTTTGGCTCAAGCATGATAAATATTCTACAAAGATTCAAATCGAATGCATTTTGAAAACCAATTAAATGCAAATATAAGTAGAGTCAAATAAATGTATGCAAATCGCCACACACTTAATGGATTTATTCATGATACATGGTTCTAGAATTGACATTGATTCATGTCATGGTTACATATGGTTGAACAAATACTCATCTTGCAACTCAAATTGAGTAAGACGAGGAATACAAGAAAATATATTTACTTAAGTCAAATCATCTCCAATTAAAACATCAAGCATGTTTTCACCATACAAGGATAGTTGAAGCAATCATAAAACATTCTCAACATGATATAATCTAATAAGGAAATATAATATCAAACTGATAGATAAGAAATCACATTTAATTAAAATGTCACAAAATCTATAATGTTAAAACATGTACTACAATAAAAAATCAACATATGTAAAGTTGAAATAGTGAAGCTAAAACACTATTAGAGTTCAAACAAACCTAGTCACAACATATGCATCCCATAATGCATAGTTGGATACCTTGATGACAATACAAAACACCATTTTTAATATAATATTAAAATCAAAATTTCTCCAAAGCCAAGTAGTAGAATACGACACATCTGCTTGGTCCCTTACATCATCCTCCCTAAAATTAAGCTCCCTACAAAAAGGTGTAGATGGAGAACCCACAACTACATAATATCCTCCCATGTAGATAATTTATCATCATGATGGTCCCACTAGACTCTTACTTAATCCAAGTCTCGACCTTGAAAGCTCAGCCTTTGATGTTGTAATATATAGATGGGCTCCAAAGAAAGCTACCCACCCTCCTCAACCTATAAGGCACCCCAATCAAGAATATGTCAATATATTGTCTCGAGATAGAGACATGGAATATATCATGTCTTAGATAAAATATTTGGGCATTATACACCACGTAGAACAAGAAAGAAAGAAAGAAATAATAACCACATAAGGGAGAGAAACCTATATATCATTGTAAAATCCTTTTAAAAAGGATAGCCTTAAAGCTTCAAAACCAATATATTTTCAATAACAAAATAGTTACAATACAATGTCAGGCTTCAAGCTTTAATGTGGAAATCAACTCTCTTAACCAAGGAGGAAACTATGCAATACATATAAAAAGTTGCAACAAATCAAACAATTATATATATATATATATATCACTTGCAAGTAGGGAAAAAATATGTAAGGGTGAAAAGTGCACACCTTCCTCATTACCCTTGTTTTAGACATACTTTTGATCGATTTTTTCTTAATGTAACGAATAACATACAAATGGCATGTTTTTTAACAAAAGTTGGCAAATTACCTAAATCAACCCAATGAACCTATTTCATATATAACATGCCCAAGGACTAGTCTTGGTTCTCATTTAATCCATTCACTTGACTCAAAAATGGAGATCTAAAATAACTATAGAACTTGTAAATTCAAATTTTAAATTGGACCCAAGTTTATCCATTCACAATTAGTCGCTTTCTACTTATTTGAGCATAAAATATTTTATTTTGCATGCTAGGGTGTTGTATAAAAGGATAGGCCCTAAATCACCATTTAAGGTCCATCAAAGAGAGCTCTTACTCTTGACTCGAATTATCACATAGACAACATCAAAACATTCATTGTATCATTAGCTTGCATTGACATTTGCACTAAATGACAAATTAGGGCATCTTGCATGGTTGTTTGTTGTCTTCAATCCTTTTTCTAAAAACCATTAAACCATAATGTAGGGGTTTGACCAAAGGAGAAGATCTTTACTTAGCAAATCCCTAAAGATGTCGAAATCAAGGTGAGTAGATTTAGGCATTTATGACCATGGAGTTCATTTTCACACAAGATTTGATTCCATAGGCAAGAGAACTAAGATTAACTTATTAGGTATAGGTTGACTTAGAACACATAATGGTTCAATCAATCACTTATCATAATTTATTAATTTTAAATCTAATCTCATAATACAATTATACATCACAAAACACAATATACATCAAAGAAATCTTCAAACTTCACAAAAACCTAAATATTAATCCCTCTTTTATCATTTAAAAAAATATATTTGTATATCAATTATCAATCTAACTTCTTAACTTAATAGTTAATTATTACTTATATTGAATATAATACTTTATCTCAAATTATTCAAAAACATCTTTTTATTTCCTTTCAATATAAACTTAAATTTATTTAAAATATAATATTTTTACAAAACATTCAAAATTCAAATTATATTAAGAAAACGAGTAACCCATACATTAAAAACATAAAATTTCTACAATTCATAATAAAACATGAAATCTGATGAAAATTATTAATGAAAACAAATTCATCCAATCAAATCCAGACACCCATATATTATCTTTTATTTAAAATCTTAAACCTCTCAATTTCCCATACACATTCAAATCCAACAACATTCAAACAACCTATTTAAAAATTTAAACGTCTCAATTTCCAATAAACACCACCAGACTTCTGCAATACCTACCAAGAAGAAGCATTAAAAATTCAAATTCCCCAGAACAAACAACTTACCGACTGTATAAATTCAGCACAATAGCTCTTCTGGTACAAGTGAAGCAAATAAAAAACAATAATGGGGGGGCCCTGGGGGCGCGGAGGAAGGAAGATCGAAGAAAAACTTCTGGAATTAGCCCTAATACGATAGAGAAATGGGCCTACCTAGGTCTTGTTGACAAGGCATAAAAAGAGCAAGGTTTTTAATGCTTGCTTTTCGTTTGGCGTAGCGTGCAACACAGGGCGATCAGAGTTGGTGGGATGCGTGAGAAGCAAGTGCACGGGAAACTCCACGCTTTCACACTTTAAATACCCTTACAGTTACCTGTACCTATTCCTATTCCTATTCCTACCTCATTACAAAATGAAAGGTCTAGATTTCTTTCTCTGGATGAAGGCCTTCAATCATTTGGGGCTAATTTCTGGAACTCAATCTGACATCTTGTGAGAGTCATTCGGGGGGAATGCATATCTGTGTTTCCACACAGATCCAGCTTTCTGTTATATTATTCTGTGAAGAAGATGGCAGGCTTACAGATGTGCATTCTCCTCTAATGACTACTGGACTGTCTGGCTTTCTCAGGTTTTTTATGTTTCAGGTATTTTTCTTTGTTTGTTTTCTTCCTGCATTCTGAATTTTTCTATAGATAAATGTCTGGTTGGCCTGCATTAAGTGATTTTGGTATTTGGAAGTCAGCTGTTCAAAACCTACTGAAACAGGGGAAGGTATTATCATGTTTAGGGAATTTTGAAGTTTTCTCTGTATAATTAGATAAGTTTGATTTTGTTAATATTTTTTTGAAAAATCATCTTAATATTTGAATATTTCAAGTTGGATTGTTTGATTTATTAATAATTGATGTTGCTATTTTCAAAGATGATGAAATAAGAATGATTTATCATTCATTTTATATTTGAAGTTGGGATTGCTGATCTTATTAACAACTGTCTTTGCTATCTTCAAAAATGATGAAGTAAGAATGATTTATCTTCATTTTTTAATATTTAAGATTAGATTGCTGGTCTTATTAATAATTGATGTTGCTATTTTCAAAGATGATGAAGTAAGAATGATTTATCATTAATTTTATATTTCAAGTTGGATTGCTAGTCTTATTAACAACTGTCTTTGCTATTTTTCAAAAATGATGAAGTAAGAATGATTTATCTTCATTTTTTAATATTTAAGATTAGATTGCTGGTCTTACTGACAATTGTCATTGCTATTTTCAAAGATGATGAAGTAAAAATGATTTTTCTTAGATTTTGAATATTTAAATTGGATTGTTTGTTTTATTATCAACTGCCATTGCTATCTTCAAAAATGATGAAGTAAAAAATACTTTATCTTCATTTTCTAATATCTCAAAGTCAGATTGCTTGTCTTATTAAGAACTGACATTACTATCTCTAAAAATAATATATCTTCATTTACTAATTATATGTATGCAATGAACATAGGGTTGTAACTGAGTGAATATGGATAGAACGAGGTTTTAAAACTCATCACTGCAATGAAAATGTGCAGAGATTCCTGTTCTTCTGAGTATTATTTTAGATAAAAATAATTTTAGATATAAGTGAAGCATGGACATGACTCCAACAGCATTATAATTGGAATAGGCAATAAACAGAAGCAAAACGGTCAAATTACTGAAAGCTCCGCATCTAAGTAATGCACAGTTTCAGGATTAATTAGAAGAAAAATTGAATGGAGGAATATATAATTGCATATATCATATATACAGAAATAGAAACAGAGATGTTAGAGTGATATGGATTATTTGTTAGAGTGATGGATTATTCATTATTTTTTAGATATGTTAGAATGATATGGATTATTTGTTAGAGTGATATGGATTATTCATTATTTTTTAGATATGTTAGAGTGATATGGATTACTCGTTATTTTTGTCAGTTTGAGTGATGAATTATAAAATTTGATTAAAAATTAAAATATAATTTTTTTATATAAAAACAATTGAATTCCTTAGATATAAATATTTCTGTTTTTATATAGAAATTGGGTTATTCACTTCTCGTATCCAGATCAGAAGCAATTGAAAAACGACAGAAACATCATAAACAGAAAGAAGGGATTATAAAAAATTATAGATATAAAATAAAAATCAACAAATAGAAATACACAATTTGTTAAAAACTCCATAATCTAGAACGGAATCTAACCTCCAAAAACAGGGCAGGATGATCCATAAGAATGCTCCCCTGAATAAAGCACAAATGTGTTTTTTATGTGTACATGAGAAAGTTGAGGCCATAGGAGCATGAGTAAGGAGAGAGATGCTTTGACAGACTGTTATTATATACGCATGCAGATGCAGATGCAGATGATTCACGCCTGTGCTTTACATTTGGCAAGAAATGCATGAGCACCCAAGCATGCTCGACATGCCCAAGCTCCACTCTTATCCTTTTACTCTTGATACGTGTGCTCTATTACCTCCAATGCCACCTTAACATCTAAGCCCACTCGATATCTTTCAGATGTACTGCTACCATAATTTCAGAAGGGCGAGCTTAATGCCATGCAAAGTAGACTTAGCTCATTTATCTTGACCTATTATTACGTTTTATTCTTGTGAAGGCACTATGATGATTATTTAGTTGGTATGTAAATGTTGGTCAGATTGCCATCTTAAAATCTGGAGACTTTTATGGGGCTGTATTTTATGACTGGTAATGTTCTAGGACGATTCGGCATAAAAAGCCCACATGTTAGACTGGTTTATTTAAGCTCTTCCTTTCTAGGATTACAGTCGTCTTATAAGTTTCATAATATGGTTAAGATGGCAAATCATGTCTATGGTTAGGAAGGAAAGATTGTTATCAAAGAGAAGTGAACACGCAAATTTTCATCATGGTAATGGTAATTGCATTGTTATCGAATTATTATTAGAAGATAGACAAATATAATAAATTTTAAAGTAGTATAGAATGTAATTTGTCTCTTGCTTCATTTGGTTACATATATGGCATGATATACAATTGAAATCCTACCTCTCAATGTTCAACAAAACTCAAATCTACCTTCCATGATATAATCAAACCCCTCTCATTTATATATAGGTTTCGGGATGTTCTCCTCACACAGAATGAAGTCCCACAAGCGAATATGGAAGGAGAACATTGCATTATTTGTTTCTAATGTAATAACATCTTTGGGGTTGTATAATCTTGTATCAGTCAAAAATATTTTTGTTATTGATTTGTAGAGTACAAGTCTAGTGCTTGTGCACCTTGTTTCTTCTAATATTTTCTTTGTCAATGTTCTATTTGTGGATGATTTGTTGATAGTGAATTCATGTAATGAGACCTCATTTGATCTTCAACATTATTGTGCAAGTGGTTAAGAGCTTATTTGTGAGTAATTGTTCCACTTCATCTAGATTATGAATCATAATGATTCAAGCTAGTTCGAGAGCCAATTCACCTTCTTTTTGAAGTGGCAGTTTCATATGTTTGTTAACACTTGGAAAACTATCTCAAAAGTTTCTTGATTGTTTATTAAGGCCAATATTCATAATGAATGTCTACTTAAGCATGCAATTCTAATGAGAAGGGGCTAGCATTTTTAGAGGGGATTGGCTAGTGTTTGGTCGTTGGGGTACTAGATTGTGACATGCAGAGAATCTTTGTAGACGTTGGGTCTTTCATTTTGATGGGTTACATCCTTCTATAAAGCATCCATGTGTGTAATTTTTGTAATTAAATAAAATTCTTGTTTCTTGGTCTCTATTGTTTTCTTTTATTTTTTGTGACTATGTGCACTTGTTATTGGTTGGTCATTTGACCCACTTACAATATTGCATCAAATGATATAAAAAAATATGTGTTCTAATTAATAGGAGTGAGATTTGTGTGCACTCCATAACAATAAGTATTATGCCATTAGTTGTATTTTAGGTGGTCTAGCGAGCAATAGCACAAAATTAAGAGAAGGTAGAAACAATAGAGTAGTTAGATGATTGTGCCTAGTGAACATTGTTAAAATGATGAGATCCCTTTAAATGAGGCTTGGTACATGGGAGATTGCATGGAGAAAAGGAGTGGTTTGAAACCAAAAGATATTAGTGGGGATGAGAAGATGAAGTCACATGAAGAAACTCATATGTTGCTTTTGACAAGGAACTTATTATAGAAGATAGGTTTGCACAAGTTATGATGAGAATAATTAATATTTTCCAAGGTTTGATTTATTAAGATAGTTGAGATGCTTAAATCTATAAAAGCTATTGGATTAATGTATTAAGCTAGAGAAATAGTTTGGTTTAGATTTAATAAAAAGACCCTAAGAAGGTGAAGTATGACACCGCAAAGTTGAAAGGGCATGATGCCTTAGAGTGGGACTACATACAAAGGACCGTGTTCAAATTATTTGTGATATTGGAAAAAGGGATCTAGGTCCTAAATCACACTAGTTCCAATATCACAATGGGAAAAAGATTAAAATTGATCTCAATACCCACTTGACTACAAGCCTCAATGGAAGAACCAGAATGGTGGATCAGGGTTTTAATCCTTTCTTAAGTTGGTATGATTAATTGATTTAATTTAATGATGCAATTATGTTCCTAGTTTAATTATAAAAATGCAGCAAACTATTGAGATTTTTGGAAAATAAAAAACAAATAAACAAAAACAAAGTTTAGAATAGCAAAGGGCAGACACAGAAGAACTTGGCATATAAATTTGGGCTTGAAATAGTTGGACAAGGGCGTTGGGCACCCTAGATTGGGTAGTAGCTACTCAATATTTGATTTCACTCTCTTGTTTCTCCTGGTCCATGTGCTCTTCTCCTTTGGACTCACTATCGAAACTTTGTTTGTCGCTGATAAAATCCACTTTCTTTGATTTGATGACTTGTAGGGCTTGAATGCATGAATGAGCAATTAGGTCTTTAATCTTCCTTCAATTCACTTTAGATCTGTAATCTGTACACATGAAAGAGGGGGAAGGGTTGTGTCATATAGGGGCTTGCCTAAGTCAAACCTCGTTTTGGTATTTCTACCTCCACAACAACTATGATGATGTTAAAAAGAGAGCTTACCCTTTGGTTGGACAGAGGCTAAATGATAAACAAGTGATAAAATTGGCAAGTGTTGCAACTCCCCACTTAGATCTACATTCCTTGATGGATTGAAGTCAATGTACTAGACTCATCACCTTCAAGGAGAAAATGATGTTTGATTTGAAGTCCTGCAAGTTTTAGTACTCACAAAACAAATAAACATGAAACATGAACAAACTCACATGAAAATATGATGCATGGCTAACATGATGCTTGACTGAAATAAATGTTGCAATAATTTTGATAATTCTACTCTTGACTGCTCTTAGGATGCTCGATTAATTGCCTTAGGGTTTTCTCTTCAAAGTTGCTAGGATTAAAATGGTGAAAATGATTTGTATTTATATGTAATTCTTCTAATTTCTCAAAAATCAAATATCAATAGCCGACAAATGATTTTGGATTTTTAAATATTAAAATGCTAATATCGACATTTAAAATTTAGCCAAAATGGGTTGGACAAGGGCACTGGGTGCCCTAGTCTAGACCCATACTTTTTAGGCCCTTAAACATCAGTATTAAATATTAAATGTTTATTTTCAATCTTATCTTTTAATTTTTGAAGATAAATTTATGAAATGAGAAAATTAAGAAGATAAATTTATAAAATGAGAAAATTAAATGCATAATTAGGTCCAAGCACAAAGGGGGGAGCTAAACCTAGGGTGAAATTATCAAGGGTGAATTTATGATGCTACATTTAGCCTCCACTTTAGTGAGAGTATGAACTTACACTCAAACTTGCACTAAAGTAAGGATAAGCCAAGAAAGGTTCAATTATCCAAATATTGAAGAGATAGGATGACATTGAATCTAGGAGATGCAGTAGCCCCCAAATTCAAGATCATATGGCAAGACAATGTAAGGACAAAGGAACACACACATGAAGTGAATTGCAACATGCAAAACATGAAGCATACGCATTGAAGACATAAAACATAACATAAACATGAAACATAAACACTACACAATACAAACACAATGCAAGGGGGGTATGACAATCATGGACTAGCAAGCTCCACAAAATTATTACTAGGAGCCATATCCAAAGTGTTCATGAATGACAAGCTAACAAAGTCCGATATTTGCTAGGTGACCCATGAACCAAAGCATCATAGGCTAATGAAGTTTGATATTCACTACGTGAGCCTTGACAAGAAACAACACATGCTAGTGAAGTTTGATATTCACCAAGTGCATTCTCATGTCAACCATACCAAGAATTATAATCCCAATAATTCTGATAAGGCGCTACAAAATGATCAATATGCCAAATTTATGTATCACCAAGTTTAGTGTGTGTGAACAAAGTGAAGCACATAATGGAATGCATGCCCCCACCTTAAAGTAATTGCTAACACCAACTGTGAGCAATTTCCTTTAAGATAGAGTAAAAAAGTATATATGCAACATGATAAGGTTGTGAGAGCTTATTGGAAAACCCTATGCCAATGATATGTTCCCAATAAAGCTAACTCATGACAAGAGGTTTCCCCCAAGACAAAGCCACATAACAAGACAAAAGATAGCACGTAAGGGATCCACTAATTCGGGGTTAGTATAGACCATAGATAATATGTAATATGATTATGCTCGAAATAAAAATCATTCTTCGGATACTCGTGGAACAACAAACACAATGGAGGAATGACACATTAAGATAACAATCAATCTTTTGGGTCATCATGGAAGAGACCTAAATGTCTCAACACCTTGCATCATTCCCAAAAGGAAACACAAGACAACAATGTTCACAACATAAAGATCAATGGAGATACAAACAAATGAATGTCATGACAAATTCATTTTCTTTGTATCCTTGTGTCAATGAGAACAACAAGAGCCATCCAAAGAAAACTAACAAACACCAAAAACATGTCAAGCAACACATCATGGGAGATTACATCACACACAAGAAAACACACACAAAGGTACCACACTTGCGAGCTGATCTAAAGCAAATTGTCTGCATCCCAATCTTGCTCATCATAAATGGAAGGTGGACAATACACTAAAGGGAATACAAGTGTCATACAAGGAGTAGCACCAAGCTCAACGCATGGTGAATTACTCTCATTATAAAGATCATCATGGCTGCCCCCATTTAAATTCATTGATTTGGAAAATATAAGAGCTAATTTGTTATGATCTTTTGTTTGTTCTTATGGTTTATCTTCTTCTTCACTATCCAAATGTATCACGATATGTTGCATATTAGTGCTATCATCATGATTGCAAGCACCATCATTCGTATGAGCCTCTTTCATTATTTGCTTAGGTTGGGACAAGTAAGGTTTGGCTTCATGGTTTGGCGAGGGTGGTGGGGTAGAGTCAGGTGATGACAAGGATGGGTGGGCATGAGGTAATTCAATGGATTTGGATTGGATGGATGGATGATCATTAGGTAAGTTTGCATATTTTTCTACAAGTTGATGAGCTATAGCACATCTTCATTTATGCTCTTTTGCACTTCTATTTCTTCTCGTAGAAGTTTCAGCTCGCAAAGGGGTAATGGAGGTTTTCCCTAACATCGGTATTTTTTTTCCTTTGGAGGAGGAACTCAAGGGACCACCACAGATTGGGAGGCCATTGCATTCTTAGTTTTCAGTCTAAAGACTTATTTTTCTTTCAAAGGCACAAAGTTAATCACACAGTTATCTCTTGGTCTTTTATAGTATGGCGGAGGTGGAATCGTAGCATATATGCCAGGTGATCGAGGGAGGATACTCGATTTAGATTGAGGTTCATTCACTACTTTTGGGGTAGGAAAAATGTCCATTGAAGTCACTGTAGACTGAGGAACCTCAGATTGGATATTACTAAGGGATAACTCGGCTATACACTTCGCTTTAAAATTTGGTATGACATGAATAAAAAGTCCTCACAAGGATTTACAAGTTCAATTGGTTGGGGCCAAAACTAATCTAGTGAAAAATTTCCATTAGAGGCCAAAGGCTTAAACCCACTATGATAAAAGTTGTGTATTTCTTCTTCAAATGGGAATTTTATACATTTGTGAATAACCAATGGGACTGCATTCATGGAGTGTAGCCATGGATAGCCTAACTTCACACAAAATTGGTCTGACATCGAAACTATGGTAAATGAAATATCTAGTTGTTTAATTCCAACTTTTACCGAGAGAGTTATCAAACCTATCATAGGGCGAACGAAATAATCATGATTTTTTAACCATGCTTTCGATTGTTCATAATTATTTTTATAAGGTTCATGCACAAATAATAATTCTTTGGTGATCACATTCTCTACACGTGGGATCAATGAGTATCCCCCTTGTGGGTTTATCATTGATTCAATCAGTGATATAAAGAGGACCATCAGGTATGTTTATGGATGCATTAATATGTGTAAAAGAAATGTTAGGCAACAAAGTGTTTCGGCCTTTATAAGGTTAGACTTCTATCATGTTTACAACATTGGATAGGTCATTATCATCTTCTTCATTGTCACTATATTGAACAAAGTTTGTTGAGTTGGGTTTCTAAATATTTGCAAATTTTGATTAGGTGGCAAAATTGATTTATTTACTTTGTCATTAACATCGTCCAATTGGATTTGGTTAGAGTCGATGAGGTCTTGCACTTGATGCTTAAGACACATACATCTTTCCGTATCATGTCCAAGTGTACGATGATATTGACAAAATGCTTTCACATTAAATTTTAGCGGTAAGGGTTTAGTTGTATCAATAGGCCTAATTGGAGGAAGTCAAATCATGTTCTTATTTAACAACTGCAACATTATCGCATGGAGAGAATCAAGCAATTGTGAAAAGTGTCTATCTCTTGGCCTAAATTGATATGGAGTTGTATTTGCGGCAACGACCCGTGTTTCAATGTTATTAGAAGTTTGAGGAGTGTTTATCTTAATGAAGTTTTTGTTTTGCTTTTTAAATGATTGGTAATTATTTTGAGGCACGACTTCAAATCGACTAGTATGAGCTAATGAAGTTGTACCCTCATGTTGACTAACTGATATCTAATAATCACGAAGGGCCATGCACAAGTGTGTAAAAGATGAATATTTCATCAACAATATCTTATCTCAGATACTAGGTTGTAAGTTTCCTATAGACACCCTTTGAATGTCAACATCTAGAAGACTATAGGAGATTTGTGAGTAAAGCAATTGGTATCATCCTATAAATTTTGTTATCTTTTCTTTAGGTCCTTTTTTACAATGAACTTAATCTATTAACATCACTTTAGGACCAATGTTCGCTTGAAAATGTTGGAGGAACACACTAATGAGTTGTGTGAATGAGGTAATAGAGTTGTTTGGTAACGAACAAAACCAATCCAAGGCCATGTCTTTCAATGATCTCGGAAAGAGTCTTTCTATGAGCACATCTTCAAAAATGAAGTCGCAACACAATGTGGTAAAAGCTTCAACACGTGGTTATTAGGATCTCCTTTACCATTGTATTTTTCAAATCGGGGTATTTCAATGTTTTGTGGTATAGGTGTTTTTAGAATAGCAAATGGAAATGGGCTACATGTGAGGTACATTGGAGGTTTACTATTAGTTTGACTTTGATTTAAGTTTGAACTTTTGTTGTTGTAATGATGTCATTTTTTGCAAAAGTTGATTTATCATAAGATCATTGGATGGCATATTTTGAGAGTTTGTTGAGTATGGTGAACTAGTACTTGAATGACTGGTGGGTTATTGTTTTGCATGTTTATGAGAGGTGATGGACATGGTGGTTTTATAGGTGAAGTGACAAAACTATAAGGATTCCCACTAGGAAGCCCTAAGCTTGAGTTTAGACCATTGCTATATTGTATTGTTGATGCTACGACTGGAGGTGTAAATGTGGGAATAGAAGGTACTATTGTGGGAGAGGAGACTTGTTTCCTACTTGGTTATGAGCATTGGTAAATGCTTGGGTGCAACTAGCTATCATATGAATGTTAGCATCTACTATGTGAGTTGGGCTACGCAACACTTCTATTCCTTGGGAATCATTTATTAACTTTCTAAGGTTGTCCACAATAGGCATTGTCTCTCTAGCTAAAGGCTCAATACTTAGGTAGTCTTGAAGACCTTCTAAATCCTTATCCAATTGTTTCAGTTTATCTTTAGCGATATGGGCAATAGTAGCCTCCAAGTCCACATGAATGTTAGGTTGCAATGAAATCATGGGTAATGTAGGATTAGTGAGGGAATCCAAGATGGATTAGATCGAGACAATACCTTGTGTGAAAGAGTTATAAGACTCTAGCTCAACACCAGTTGTGATTGCAACGTAGGAAGCCATAAGTCTAAAACTACGTCTCACAAGGGTATTAGCCATAGGACACTAGGGCATGAAGCTCATAAAATGATTATGAATTTTAAAACACTTTAGTGTACATACAAGGAACATCAAACACAACACAAACACATTTTTTGCAAGCATCGAACCCAAAAAACATAGGAATCACAGAGATAGAACTGTGATCGGATTTTTAGCCAAAATTGATTGGACAAGGGCGTTAAGCACCCTAGACTAGTAGATTAATTTTACTAATTTCAAAATCTAGATGTCTTCTACAATGTCTGAGGGTCCTAATCTGTAATTGTTCAAGTTTGATGATAGACAAACTTTTAGAAATGCATAGAATTCCCATTTTTTGCAATATGGAAAAAATAATTTTGTATGCAATTTTTGGATTTTTCAAATAATAATGTAGTCCAAATGTAATTTTGAGATTGTAAAATGTAGGTAATTAACTTATCCTAATTTGTCAAATCTGGAAATTAATTTTTTTCTATCTTTTAAAATGACAATAACAACAATTTGCAACTTTTCACTTTTTCAACAACATGCCTATGCATAAATGACAACTTTAAGCACTTTCAGATTTGTTTTCAGATTTCAACATGAGTTAATGTAGATTTTTCAATGCAATTATGAGCTAGATCTACCTTGCAAGAACTAAAATTGTCCCTATTTGTGTTTTGAATGGAAGATGTTATGCAATTTTTGACTTTTTCAATATTTTTTATGAAAACCATGCATACATAAATGATGAATTCACACAACCTAAGATTGTACTCATATTTTAAAATGATATGCTTCAGATTTCAAAAGATTTTAAAATGCACAAATAGTCATGTTTACCAAAATGTGATATTGGAAAAAGGGATCTAGGTCCTAAATCACACTAGTTCGAATATCACAATGGGAAAAGGATTAAAATTGATCTCAATATCCTCTTGGCTACAAGCCTCAATAGAAGAGCCAAAATGGTGGATCAGGGTTTTAATCCTTTGTTAAGTTGGTATGTTTAATTGATTTAATTTGATGATGCAATGATGTTCCTAGTTCAATTATGAAAATGTAGCAAACTATTGAGATATTTGGAAAATACAAAACAGATAAATAGAAACAAAGTTTAGAATAGTAGAGCAGTGATTTTTTTAGTGGCTAATATTTGCAATAGTTAAAATTTGGGAATCCAAAATTAGCAAATTGTTTGAGCTATAACATGAATTAAATCACCACATTTTTACAAAATTTTATTATAGTCTTATTTAAATCGCCAAAGAATTTAATTTATTAAAAAAATTAACTCAAAAGTTCACCACAATATTCGATGCATGATTAGATTCGCCTAAATTTTATAAATTATAGTAGAAATCTATATTAATTCGCCAATAGTATATCATAATTATTAGTTGCTTTAGGACCATATTTCTAATCTTTAGTTTCCAACATTGATTTATAATATAATCTAATGTCCCTTGTTGTATTCCATGAGGTAAAATGTACCCATGATCTATAATGCTCATGGGGCCCACAATTTTAGGTCTCATGAGCATTATATATTATGGATACATTTTACCTCAGAGTATAATGAGGGTCATTAGATCAATGATCTAAAAGCAATTTTGAGCCCCATGAGAATTACAGATTGTGGGTATATTTTACCTTGCAGAATATAATGAGGGCTATTATATTATATTTTAGAACAATGGTGGCAAGTAAATATTATAGTCTACCCGTTAAACTCATCAATAATTTCCACACTCGGGCCCCTACTTTTCCATGAGAATTATTTTTAGATTGGATGAATTTGCCATCATAATTAATGCATTTTCCTATTTTTTCAAGATTCGCCAAAATTTTCTATAAAATTTTAGTGATGTAAGAAAATCACCAATAAAATTATTATTTTTTCGAAAAAAAGAAAAGATTTGCCAATAGAAATTAATATTTTTTCCTAAAAAATTGAAAGATTCGCCAAGATTTTATATCTTTTTTTGAGGGGGGTTTCTTAAAGTTATCACTGTAGTTGAGGGCATAGACAAAAGAACCTGGCATATAAATTTGGGCTTGAAACAACTAAACAGGGGTGTTGGGCATCCTAAATTGGGTAGCAGCTACTCAAGATTTGATTTCACTCTCCTTTTACTCTTGGTATGTGTGCTCTTCTCTTCTATAATCATTGTCAAAACTTCGTTTGTCGCTGATAAAATCCACTTTCCTTGATTTGATGACTTGTAGGGATTGAATGCATGAATGAAAAATTAGGTCTTTAATCTTTCTCCAATTCACTTCATATTTGTAACCTACACACATGAAAGAGGAGGAAGGGTTGTGTCGTATAGGGGCCTGCCTAAGTCAAACCCCGTTTTGGTATTTCTACCTCCACAACAATTATGATGATGTAAAAAGAGATCTTACCCTAAGTTGGGCAAAGGCTAAATGATAAACAAGTGATAAATTGACAATTTTTGCAACTCACCACTCAAATCTGCATTCCTTGATGGACTAAAGTCAATGCACACATCACCTTCAAGGAAAAATTGATGTTTGATTTGAAGTCATGCAAGTGTTAGTACTCACAAAACAAATAAACATTGGATCACACATCATCATCTCATCCTCATCCCCATCTTTAGGAATGAAATGCAACCATTCAACCTCGAGTCCCAACCCAACATGAACAAACTCGCATGAAAATGTGATGGATGGCTAACATGATGCTTAACTAAAATAAATGTTGCAATAATTTTGATAATTCTGCTCTTGACTAGTCTTAGGATGCTCAATTAATTGCCTTAGGATTTTCTCTTCAAAGTTGCTAGGATTAAAATGGTGAAAATGATTTGTATATATATGCAATTCTTCTAATTTTCCAAAAATCAAATATTGATAGTCAACAAATGATTTTGGATTTTGAAATATTAAAATGTCGACATCGACATATTTAAAATTTAGCCAAAATGGTTTGGACAAGGGCGTTAAGTTCCCTAGTCTAGACCCATCCTTTTTGGGGCCTTAAACATCGGTATTAAATATTAAATGTTTATTTTCAATCTCATCTTTTAATTTCCAAAAATATTTATAAAATGGGAAAATTAAATGCATAATTGGGTCAAAGCACATAGGGGAGAGATAAACCTAGTGAGAAATTGGCAAGGGTGACAATTTAGATGCTACATGAATAATAAAAAATCTCACAAAGTATTGCATGGTCATATAGATGAAGGGGAAAAATTCATGCCAACCAACTATATGTTGGATTTGTTCAAGAAACTCTAAAATTTTCACCAAAGGGAGATGTCCATCAAAGAGTACAAGGAATAGTTCTATCAACCAAACATCTAAGAAGATCACATGGAAGAGGATGAAATAAATTCTATATGTATGTTGATGGTTCATGCACTTCTATTCAAGATGAAAAATGTTTATCATCCTGCACTTAAAGCAAAAGAGAAGTTATCTCAAAGACAACAAGGCATGCAAGGCAAGGGTTGGAAAGATAAATCAAGGAAGTGGAAGGAAGTTTTGTGCACAAAATGTGATTGCAAAGTCTGGTTGTACCACATAGAGCTCAAAGAGTGATTAGACATATAATAAAGGTGGATAAAAAGGAAAGAGGTCGCAAAGGTTTTCATGGGACTTTCTTTAGGGGTGGGCAAGTAGGTTAGTGGGATTTTGAGTATGTAAACATTGTGCATGATCAAGGTTGTGTAGGGATAAAACGAAGAAAATGAAGCAGAAAGCATAGCCCTAGAGGTTTGGAATATTTTGATGATGAAAAAGGTTCTCAAACTTGTAAAAGAGGATAACAAACTATGGTTAAGAAAGAACATTATTCTACAATAAGTGAAATCCATGTGGTAAGTGTAGTAAATTAATTACTGATGGAAGTAGTATGGATAAATTAGTGTCCACAAATTTTTTTCAGAGGTTGGGGTTGAAAAGTGTTTCATGCTCCACACTATATTGAGTCTCTTGGTTGCAAAAGAGACATAAGGTCATTGTGATAGAGTATATTCATTTTCTATTATACAATGGAGGATACCTATATGATGTATAGCTTGATGTGATCTTCACATGGATGTATTCCATGTGTTGTTAGGGATCGTTATAGTATGAGAATTATGACATCCATAATAGGAGAAAGAACACCTTCACCACCATAAAGGATGGTAATAATTTTGATTTAAAGCCCAAGAAGGAAGAAGAATGATGCAAAGGAAAAGGTGATGATGCTATTAGAAAAAGAGTTTCTTAAGAAGGTGAGGGACATGTAGGAGTGTTATGCATTAATAGTCAAGCCCATATAGGAGGGAGAGTTGTGCAGCTCAAAGGAACCAAAGGTTGAGATATTGCTCAAGGAATTCATTGACATAATCAATAGTGTGACTCCAAAAGGATTGTCATTGATGTGCAACATCTCACTTTGCGTGGATTTGATCCTAGGATCCAATTTTTTGAACAAGAAATTTAAAAAAATGGACATGAATGTAGAATTGAATAGATAGGTCGAGGAACTATTATAAGATCTAATTAGGGAAGGTATGGCCCATTGTGTAGTCCTTGCATTACTTGCACCAAAGAATGCTAGAGAGTGGAGAATATATACAAATTCTCACACAATAAATAAGATCACCATCAATTATTATTTTTTGTTTTGTGCATGGATTGCTTGAGTGATGCACAATTCTTTTCCAATATAGATCTCAAGACATGATCACCATCAAATATTTGTAGCTTCATTTTGATTTGTTGTTCTTAGTTTTAGATGCACATAGGCTAAGCACACACACACATTTTTGTGTTATTTTATATATGACTATTCATGAAATTTACAAGACCAAACTAGGGGTTTGATCTTTTTTGCAAGCTACTAAGTAGTCCCAACCATTTTTACTGTTCTAACTGCAAGTATTTGGAAGAGTACAACTACACAAAGGTTTCATTCTCTCTCTTCCTTTTCCTTGTCATTTCATTATTTTGTTTGTTCTAGTTTTTTTTAATTCACTTATGTATCATCTAGTTACATTTCTTTTCTCTTTTGTTTTTTTGTTTCCTATTGTGCGAGTGATTTTGAACTCTAGTAAAAACTTTGAATTTCAAAATTTTCCCCAGTGACAATGTGAGATTAGAACACCAATGCATAAGGATTTAAATTATGTGAACATCTATGAATTGTGATTTCATCTTGGGTAGTGAGCTCCATCTACTATTGCCAATTTCTATATTATCTACTATTTCCATTTATGTATCTAATTTTTTATTTCAGCACTTCTATTTTCTATAATCTATAAATCCTTTTAGTTTCCACCTCTCTATCTCATTTCATTTAATGTAATATAGAAGTTAATAGTAGTTTACTTTCTTCATTACAGTGTAACTTGTCATAAAAGATAGAACAAAAGACTTTTCTTATTGAGAAAGACCTCCATATGCACTTTCCATAAGTCATAGTTACTTCCATCTAGTTGAATTTCAAGAAAAGAATGTCATTTTAGTCACAATTTAGCAATGTAAACTAGAACATTTTTATTGATGATATACACATAAAGAAAGACCAACAAAATGGTCCTATAGTGATGGAACCCCCTAAATATTGAAACTTTATGTCAATTAATTGATTACATAGTCTCCAATAATGATTTTCACAATCCCCCAGAGATAAACCAAAGTGTGACACTTTATAATTAGTGCATTTTACAAGGGGTCAAATCATGTGCTTATAAAACTATTGTGGTTTTACAAATTTTCTAAAATGATAAGTTGTAGGAGTTAATGGTGAACTCCTCAACACCCCATGATCACCTGCAAGACAACAATAGCTTCCACTAGAGAGAAATGATGAAGATATCATGCTATGAACATGGACGTAAGATTGCAAGATTGAATATGTGATGTACATATGATGCCTTGTTTATAAAGGAAAATTGTGAGATAGGATTAGATAAGATCTTGACATGTGTCTTAATCTTGTATAATGAGACAACTACCTCAACAAATATTAAATGATTTAGGACACAATCATTAAATGTCAAAAGATGATAAGATCTAGTGACAACTAACACTATCTAAAAATATTCCCTCCTAGGACCCAAGTGGACTTAACATGTAAATAGGACCTAGATAGGTAAAACACCTATTTACACCAACACCCCCCTTAAGTGCAACTTAGGGGAGTATTATTATGCAAAGATGTAAATATGGGTCCTAGATACAAGGCCACGTTAGGTACCCATGTACATATGCAAATGCAATCTCTCACAAATGGAGAAAATGAGAAAACTCAATGGAAAAAAACTCCTCCCTAAAAGAGAGATGAAATACAAAATTCTCCCAGTGATGAATGAGAGGACAAAACCCCATACGAGGAAAAATAACCCCCCATAAGAGAGACAAAGAGAGACTATGTAGCCCCCCTCAATTTAGTGTCTCCTGTAATGATGGTGGATGCTCGACAATGAATGTTGAAGATGATCCAAGCCCATTGAACAACATTCCTCCCCTTGGGAAGAAACAAGACCAAGATGATATGTAGGATGTCTTCCCATTCCTAAAAGGAAAATGTGAAATAAGGATGATGAGTGATGTTTCTGAAGAATGCTCAAGTGTCTCCATGTCAATACCGAAAAGTGTCACACTACAGAAAATGACAATCCAAAATCTCTTAGAAATTATTGTAGAACACAATCCAAAGACAAAGATACCTCCTTTGAAGACAAAGAAGCCTCCTCCAAATGTTGTCCAAAATAATACACACTCATGTCAAATCATGAAGGATGATCATGTAAAGAATGAACAAGAGGGCCAAAGTGTTCCCTCATAACAACTAAAGAAGGATCATCTCCATCAAAGAGAAGATGTATGCAATCAATGATGTCTCTCAAATCTGAATGCGATACTCACAAAAAAATCTAGAAATGTTTTTCAAGTACTCATCCCAAGTATCCATCTCTAGAAGATGATGTATGTCTTGTTGTATTGAATCACAAGGAGCCAAAACTATGGAATCACAAGCATCCTTAGGTACAACAGTAGATGAAGGAGATGGAACATCAACACATGTCACTCTATCCACAAAAAGAATACCAAGATTCAAATGACCATATTGAATCTCCTCAAAAGTGTCCACACAAGATTCCTCAATTTGAACATCTATTGAATCATTAGGAGCAAAATATGAGAAGGTGTAGACTTGAGATTGGTGATCAACCTCCCCAACTGCAACTATATCTCTATTATGCAAATCTCGAATTATGACACAACCTGGTGTGAACTCAACACTCCTATCTACTCCACCATGTGTGATTCGATAGACAGAAAGGATATTGGTTGATAATGAAGGCACATAAAGAACATCATGAAATACTTTGTCATCCATGTCAATGGATCCCATCCCACAAACACACACATATATGTTGTTAGCCATCAGGATGTGTGGTGATGAAAAAGTCTCAAATGAAGTGAACATACTCTCTAATGAAGTAATGTGATGCGAGGCTCCTGAATCGAGTATCCACCTCTTTGACTCAAAATCTGCAACTACAACAAGTTCTTGCCCCTTAAGTTTATCAAAATTTGAAGAAGATAAACCCTTTAATGATGAAGAAGAATTGATTTGAGTCTTCTTAAGAAGATGCTTCAACTCATCAATCTATTTTGAATAACATTGATGTTCATCATGCCCTATTTTCTTGCAATATGCATATATAGGCCTCTCCTTAGATGATTCCCCTTTTGAGGGAGTGGATTCAGATGATTTATGTGGCTTGTTTTTTCTCTTCTTTTGCTTCTTTTTCAGGATTTCCTAATTCTTTTTGTATCTTAGACTCACTATCCAACAATGCTTGTGACTTGGAAGACTTGATTAGACCCACTTCATTAACTTTGCTTCATCTTGGATTAGGAGATTTATACAGCCATCAAACTTAGGATCAACATATGATGCTCCCATAGAAAGTTGATGGGTATGAAATCTAGAAACAAACACTAAATACTCGGGACCAAGCTTGGATAACACATTCAAAATCACTTGTAAATCCTCTTTATCAATGTTGCAATATTTTAGCCGCGTTCTTAGTTGTTTGATCTTGGAGATGTAGTCTTGAATGTGGTAAAAAATTTTAGGATCAAGATTCATCAAATCATTATCAGTCTGATATCACCTAATCTTATCCATTTTACCATACAATTTCTCAAAATTCTCCCAAGCATCTTTAGGTGTTTTGCATGATTCAACATGAAATTGTAAATCAAATGAGACTAATAAACATATGCATCAAAGTTTTTCTCACGATCAATCTCTCATTTTTCCAATTCTTTAGCATCAGTAGGTTGAGGAATAGTTTATTTTATATGTCCTATAAAAACCTTCCCCATGAGATAATTCCATACTAATTTTCTCCATGAAGCATAATTATATGGAGTTAGGAGTTCAATTTGAGATTTCCCCATCGTAAGAACAAACAATAAGCCAAAAGAAAGCAAACAACCATTAAAAGATTAACGCCCCAAATTACTCAATCAAGATACCCCCCCAGCAATATATGATTGTGGCACTTTATACTTACTGTGATTACTTGTGCCACTTGCCAAAAATAGTGAAGTGGACTTGATCTTAGTGCTTACAGATGCCAAATTTGGCCACAAGCTCAAAGTAATTTTTTTACGTAGAATGAGATTAATCTCATCATGCCACTATAAAGTACACAAAAAATATGCACTTTCAAAAAAAATCACCCAAAAATATTATTGTAGGATCAAGAATGGAGGCCTGAAAGTTCCCAAAACGAGAATGGCTTAGCAACACCTATGAGAATATGCGATTTTTGGAAAACCCAAGCACCAAAATAAAAAACCAATTGCACCACTGTGAAGAGCATGAAATTCTACCCCAAATATAAAAATTGCTCGAGAAAAGGAGTTTGTATGATCAAGTTATGAGCCTCCAAAGTTTGACTACCAAAATAAAACTTGCAATGGAGAGGGGGTCAAATAAATCCAAAGGCTTATTGATGTCAGCAGATGAAAAGGTAAAATTTGGAATTCGACTGGCCATCACAATTCGGTGTGGGTCTAGGCAGTCGATGAGAATCTAAAATATTCCTCAGGAATATACTTCAGAATATTCTTTCACAATTTTATATGTCATCGAAATATTCTCCTTTCCCGACAGGTCTAGTGGGTTCATGGCCTATCCTATGGAGCTGGGTGGGCCTATAGAAATTCATTGGCCACCTCTGGCAGGCCCGATAGACTTTGTATGCAAATAGTAAGTCTTTAGATATGATTTAAAACTCTATAGATAAAAAATATATATTTATATTTTTTTATTTAAAATTTCTAAAAAAAATAAACAAAAGGGTGAAGTCACAATATTGTGTCTCACTTTTTGGCCAAGATGGACATTTATATCAACATTTGTAACTGAATCTTCATCTTCTGATACCTATAGTAGATAAACTGTTAAGAATTTGAAGATGATGTGAACTAGTGATTTGTGGCAATTTTTCTGTAGATTCTAAATATATTTATTTAAATTTTTCCAAAATAAATCATGAATCTTTCAACATCTCCTTTAATAACTAGTTTTAAATAGATTTTTTTTTTCAAAAAGTAACGTTTGTGTCATCCAACATAACTTTTTTCTATAAAGGATAAAATTCTAATTTTTGAAACATAGATTCTCAACATCAATATCTAGGGAAAGGATATTTTTTCATGATTTTTTATTACATATTTTTTTAATTAATTTCTAAAGTCACTGTAACTATAATTTGGAAATACGTGTGTGTCGTCCAACATAACTTGTTGTGTATATATTGAAATCCTTTTTTTTTTTTTGAAACAAGGACATCAATACCTAGGGCAAGGGTTTATTTTTATTTTTTTTACAATGGTTTACTATTTTTCCACCTCTACAAAATGAAGAGCTTGATGTTCGGATAAAAACCTATGTTCAGTAAAAATTAAAAATTAAATACATGATAAAATGAAAACATATCAAAACTATACTTGTTGGAAAGCTCATTTGGAGGGCTATGATCTTGCAAAATATCTTGTCAAGTTAAGTTCATCTGAAGGTCCAACCCAAGGTTTGAAATTGAATTTTCTAAGGAAATTTTGATGCAGAAGAAAAACTTGTCATACTTAACCCCTTCATTTGAAGGTGTTACCTTTGCTTGAAGGGTCCTTCGAGCGACTTCAAGCAAAGGTCACCATGCAAAAAAAGTCATTTTATAGCATAAAACCATTATTTTATACCAAACATCTTCAATTGAAGACCTATTTAGCTGCCTACCTTCACTCAAAGGTCCTTCGAGTGAAGATTTTTCTTCGCCCAAAGGTGCTCACTAAAAATGTCCCTCTTAGCCCGAAAAAGTTCATTGTCCCAAAGTGAGACAATATTGTGATTTCACCCAAAAAAATTTTAAAATAACCTATGAATTCCCCCCCCACCCTTCTATGATTGTGATCATATGATTGTACGATCGATTGTATGGACGAATTGGGCAAAATTTTCCTCAGAAGCCTTGGGTCAAGTGCTTGGATTTTTGTGATTTGACAATCAATCTTGGGATTTTTGGGATTCCAAAACACGATGGTAGGGTCGACCCAAAGTGCTCCCAAAATTCAGCTACCTCCTGGATCTGGTAAGCTTTTCCCAACTTGAAACCTTTGTACATCTAACAAAATTTGATGAAACAAAAGGCAAAACTAACTTTCTCTTATGCCTTGGATTCAATGGTGAGGTCTTTGAAACCTTTAATCATACCTAGCAAAATATGCAAGCCAAGATTGGTCCCTTAGATCTGGGAAGAAGTCTACAATATTGAAGCTTTGATACCATGTAGGAGTTAATGGTGAACTCCTCAACACCCCAAGATCGCCTGCAAGAAAACAATAACTTCCACAAGAGAGAAATGATAGAAATATTATGTTATGATTATGGATGCAAGATTTCCAGATTGAATATGTGATGTACATATGATTCCTTTCTTATAAAAACAAATTATGAGATAGGATTAGACAAGATCTTGACATGTGTCTTAATCTATATAATGAGACAACTACCTCAAGAAATATTAAATGACTTGGGAATTAAATGTCAAAAGATAAGATAAGATCTAGTGACAATTAAGACTATCTAGAAAGATTCCCTCCTAGGACCTAAGTGGACTTAACATGTGAATAAACTCACGAAGTTGATTCCACAAAAGGTGGAAGTTTCGGCCTTAGCCAAAATCCCAAAATCGGGTTCAAGATCTCGTTTAGGTTCGAGGTCCTTAGCCGAAAATCTAAATGGGATCCCATTTTTTTAAAATCGACATCTCATTTTATATTGGTGTCCTGAGCCAGCCTTCAGGAAACAAGGTCCCATTTTTACAAATCGAGATCCCGATTTGTAAAAAATGAGATCATGTTTCGTAAAGCTATTTAAAAATAAATAAAAATGCATTGGACCCCATTTTAATAGTTTGGGATCCCGATTGGCAGCGACATCCAGTGTTCTAGTGATAAGGCAGCAACCTCAGGTATGTCACTAACCCTTTTCTTTGCATTTTTTCCTTTTTTTGGTTATTATTGATTAATTTAGGTTTTTCTTTGTATTTTTGTTGAATTTAGGTTTTCCTTTATATTCAAATATGCAAAAGAAATAAACCCTCATGAGTGGAAAACAAACAAAAAAAAGACCTTGAACCCTATTCAAAAAAAAAAACCCAAACCCTAATCAAACAAAAAAATTGAACCCTAAACCCTAATCAAACAAAAACAATTGTATATATGTACATATGTATGTATGTATATATGTATGTATGTGTATATATACATATGTATGTATTTATATATTTTTTAACTCTAAAATATGAAATAAAAACCCTTAATTTAGCTATTTTGAAACCATTGAAAGATGGTTTCAAAATACTATATATACATGGTACATATATACATACATATATACATGCATACATACATACATGTACATTCATACATACATATATGTATGTATACATATACTTAAGAATGTATGTATGTATGTATGTATGTATGTATGTATGTATGTATGTATGTATGTAAGTATGTATAAATTTGTATATATGTAGATATGTATATAGGTATATGTACATATCTTTTTTTCATTGAACATTAAATACATACATACATATTTACACTTGTGCATACATATACACATGTACATACATACATATAATTAAGAATGTATGTATGTATGTATGTATGTACATGTACATGTAAGTATGTGTGTTTGTATATATGTAGATATGTATATAGGTATATGTACATATATCAAGTGTTGTATGTAAGTATAGGTATATGTATATATAACCACATCCTCAAGAAACATAGAGAAACTTCCTTCTCATCTACTAGGTGAGAAAAAACTCACCTTATTCTATAATAGTCTAAGACACCTATTAGAGAACCTTATTTTGTCGCATTCAAAATCTTGTCATTATTGGTTATTTGGACATGTACCCTAGACCAACTTCTATGAATGTGTAGTGGCTAGATAATATGAATACAAACAAATCAATTATAACACTTTCTCTACCCAATTTAACTCTAATGTTAGTGAGATGTTGTTTGACAAAGAACTATATATGGACTTTCAACACCTAACATCTATGGTAGATAATTATTACACAATTAGACATACCCTAGATCTTAAAGATACCTTCAAATAACCCTATTTTGTACATATTATAAGGCTTTAGTAATTTGTACCTCATTTTGATACGCATTTTGTATTTTATACTATATCATTCTTACTAATGATGTTACTTTTGTAAATTACCATCAAGTTGTATGGATCATGTATTTAGAATTCATATATGTGGATTTGTATATGCTTGGGTTGTTTTCATACTTTCCAATTATGTTCTTATTTATTTCCATTGAGGTGTATAGATTATTTAAATACATTTATATTGTGGCTTTCTATATTTTTGGACTTTATAACATTTTCATTACATGATTATGTATATATTCATCAAGTTCAATATTTTATTTATTAATTATATATTTGTATATTAACAAACATCTAGTCTCTAACATATTAGCATATATTTAATCTATTTGAAATGAATTGTGTTGCACCTCTTCATATGATTATTTTGAGGTTAATTCAATCGCTTTCTCTCCCATAAAGAAATACCTTTCTCCTTCCATAGGTGATTGCATTACAAATACTCCTTTTATTCATAGACTTCGAAGATGATTAAGAAAGGAATAGAAATTACCAATACTAATCAAGGATTTAATAACCATTTTAAGATCTAGCTCCAACAACTTTTCAAGACACATTTTGATTTTCTCTAGATATACGCATTTCTATATATTCAAGGGTAGACCATAGAGACTATCCTAAATTGTCAAAAGTGGGCTAATTTATAGTTGTGTGCTTAATTCCTCAATCATAGAAGTTATCTAAGGATATATGCAATCTATTCAGAAATTTAAAAACATTCATAAACTAATGTTCTTGCATATGTGATGAATACAAAACATTGGCCCCCTTAAGCCATCCTATTACCCTAAACCCTAAACTAATGTCTTAAGGGGTCCTAATACGACATGTCTTAAGGGGATCAAAGAAGTTCTCAAAATTTAGTGAAGTTGCCCAAGGAAACCAAATTTAACAATAATATACATTCAATATTTAGTGATTAAACTATAGACTAAATCCTTCCCATTAAAGAAGGAAGACCAAAAGTAAACTCATCAAACAACCTAGTTTCCTAGAAAATAACCACATATGTAACGGGAGATATGAGGAAGTTAAAAACCACCTTCCTCTTGTTAGGGGTGTTAAGGCCTCAAACATTTCAAGAGAGGCTTCTCATGGAAGGGGAGGATGAAGGCTTCTCATGATAAGATCGTGCAAGATTATAATATGAATGAGATTTCATGAGAGGGTGGTCAGTCTAAAAAAGAGCTATCTCAATCAACTATTCCACAAGAAAATGTTGTTTTGTAAAGAAAAAATGGTTTTATAAATGATTAAATGCCATTGCACAGTACGTGTGTAATTCAAAGGCTCTACTCATCTTTTCCATGTTCCTTCATGAACACTAGCTTTTTCACTAACTTGCAAGTCCATTATTCCAAGGGCCACCTAGTCTTCAACATTTTCCAGGTTCTAACAAGTCCATTATTTGGAAGGAACTCATTTTGGAAGCATTTTATGTTTCAAAATTCAACTAACATTGTACTTATATCATGATTAGCTCAACCAATAAGAATTTTTTCCACCTTAACTCATAGATCCCCTTAAGCCATCCTATGAGGACACCTTAAGCCACCATAATTTCTCCTAATTTAATGTAATTTTTAATGAGATTTCACATCACATTAAAAATTAATTGTTTTTCATTTGCATGTGTTAGACATAAATGAGCCTTAAACATTTTTTCATTTGTATTCAATTAGGTCATTTATGTTGAATGGTTTAAGGGGATTTTTAAACATGTATCTTACATTTTGAAATTACAAATTTAATGCAGGTTCACTTATATCTAGATCACGGATCCATTCAATATTAACGATATCTATAATCCACCTCCATGCCCTCCATCTTCACCCCCTCCACCTCCACCACCTACATCCAATGGTGCTCGCTTGTGAGTATGATCGATGTAAATTTTAGATCCATTCAGGATCAAATCAACGTTATTCAAAATGAAGAATGTATTCCACCACATTTGAGGCATTTTGCATCTACAATGCAAAATGTTGTTGATGACGTTAGGTCCATTGATGTGGAGTTAGATGACCATCAATGATGGCTAGAGGAGAGGAGACAATCCTATTCTAAAAAGAAAACCATAGATAAATGAAGAGATGTAGCAGAGAGTCGCAACACTTTATTAAGACAATGATCTTATTGAATTTTGTAATTCACACTGACAATGATCTTATTTTTAAAAATAATTTGACCTTGGATGGATATTTTATAAAGAATTTGGTTGGATGGATATTTTTAGTGTTGAATTTATGAATATAAGTATAATGATTGTAACGTCATGCCATGGAACCCAAAGAGCAACACACAAAGTAACTAAATAATTGAACAATTTATTTTTTAAGACATACGATTACAACACGAGTACAAAGTAAACATCTACACATACGTTCTTAGGGTTCCTTGACAACGCTACATAAACATACACAAGTAAGAACATCTCAACATTAAACCATAGACAAAAAATATAAGGATAAATCATATAAATGATGGATAATCCATTTACATACTCATAATGAATTTAAGTTACATGCTCAATTTACAACAAGCGAGATTGTGACAAATCTCGTTACATCATAATAATATCACAATATGGTCTCATATACACATCAAGAATATATACAATATAGTTGATGGTCATAAAACATCTGTCAATCTTGTTCATGAGCATGCTCAGTGTCCATCATCACGAACAAAGTAAAATCAAGAACTTGCCATAAGAAAAATATCATCATGTACTGCATCACTTGCAAGGGGACCCAATGGAGGATAGAGCACATTCCTCCCAACCATGTGGTACTTGTAAGTCCACCCCCCGTGCTAGGAGATAATATTAGGTCCACAAAGATAAACAAACATGAAGACAAAACATAGCATCACATGGTTGGACGTACACATAACGACATAACGATATCTAAACCACATGATTACAAACAAAGCTCCCAAAGACAACATCATAACAAATGGCAATTCTACACAAGAGACCACATAACATGTATTAGGTTAAGAGAGTCATCACATAGTTTACTTTAGGTTACCCTAGTGAATCTTCCTAGACTACCGGCCCTCATACCGAGTTACCCTGACAATCTTTACTGATTCCTAGCCCCTAAACAAATTCATGTGAAATCGAACTACCTTTCAAGAAGACAAAGTAGACGATCATGTCATTCCAGGCCATTTCAACCTATCTTTAATCTATACAAGCACTAAGGTATTAGGCGAGGCAATCATTTATCTGAATTAATTAGTGAACACTACCCAACCCCTAGTACATTGAATTACAAACTCCCAATAGGTTACCCAGGTTACCTCTTAGGGTTTTAAACCCTATCAAAAGCCACTATCTCTAATAACATAACTCATAATCAAATACAAGGATAACCATCATGCACATTACACCAATCCATGAATGAACACATCCCAATCATGACGTGAACCATATATCGTTCAAACACCTCCAATGTAATAACATAAAAACTGTGCATGGCTAAATCCCAAATCAAATCATTACAAATGAAAAACAATATACAAGCATTTAACGATTTACAAAACAAGTTACTTTCCCTAGCCTCTGGAAGATTTAAAAATACCATAACACCAAAGTACACTTTTTAATCATTAACAAATATATATATATACATAATTTCCCAACATAAATATCCATCGATTCTCTGTGAACTTAAGGTTCATAAAAGATAATACATTGACATAATTAAATGTCTTATTTGTTATTTTCCAATTAACAAAATAAATCCATAATCATCCTTTATTAAGAATAATATATATTCATTACATTTTAAAAGCCAATCAATTTAAATCTAATATATATATGCATACTTTTAAAGCAAAGTTCGGATTTTTGAGTACAGATTACAGAATAAAAATTCACATCGACATAACATTAGACCATATATATATAATATGATGATAGTCGAAAGGAAAACATTACACGGCCGTATTAAATCATATGCAATATGTCGAACACAATGTATATCGATTGCCTTAGATATTTATTTCAAATACATGGTATATTGCATGCAATGCATGTCGAATGCAAAACAATATACATCGAATACAATTTTAGTTAATTCAAGTTTGAATACCATTTATTGTTTACAGGAAACTTCAAATATTATAAGATTCGAATTTGATGCCATCCAAGTTTAAATATATACCTAACATCATAAGGATGTGTCGAATTCCATACAAGGAATGTTGATATTAAATCTCCAACGTAAGTTTAGATGGCAGTTTAAACAGCGCAATAATTAAGGTTTCAAATGTTGGTCACTGCTACCAGGCATTCATCAAGGCAAACACCGATCAAAGAGAGAGAAGACTAAAGTTTACAGTAAGTAAATTAAGGTTTTAAAGAGAGAGAGATCATGTGTCCCAAAGGCAATCTTACAATTTGAAAGTCAGAAAATTGCTAAGGAGAAACAACGCTGGCAACCCCAATCAGATTATACAAGGAAAAAGAATAAATAAACTTCAAGAAGAATGTTGTGCGGCTTTTTTATATGAGATAGACATTAAAAGAACAGCGCAAGCAACACAAAACAAAACTTGCAAGGTAAGGATGAATGAGGAAACTGCAAACAAATAATCTTAAATGATCCAGATGTCGGGTTAATGTAACTACAGGCAGATATTTTGTTTAAATCAATCTCTTTAAATTCAGGAATTAAGGCACGACAACAGCGAAGTACAAATGATAAAATCCCATAAACAATTTGAAGCAATGACAGAGTCTGGAAACTAACGATGAGATTCGGTTGCATCAATTTATTACCACTAGGTTTTCAATATAGTTTTCATTTCTCTAAAAAAATTCTTTAATTAATCAAAACTAATCAATAATGATTTTTGTCTCTGATATTTGTGCAAGAGATTCAGCAAGCAGGTTTTACATAAAGAAAATCAAATATCATAAACGACATTCAGAAGCTTTTAATCAAGTAAATGTGAAACAAAAAAGAAAACCTGGATTATAATCTTGAATCCGACGTAGAATGAAACCAGACATAGGAAATCAGAAACTGTAAACTTTCTGACAAGCGCAAAACCTTCGAATTCACAATCTCTAAAACTTTTTCAATCGAAACACAAAGAAGAAGCTTTTTCCTCAAAACCCCCCAAATAAATTTCCGTGAAATTTGCTTTTTCCAAAAAAACAAAATCAATTTCCATGAACAATTTGCATAAACAAAGCTTTTTAATTCCTTTCTAATTAACTCACAATTACCAAAACTTAACTAGCTGTCAGCATGCAACCAAAATTGATCAAACAGTTGAAATTAATCAATTGCACAAGCTAACACTTTCTAACTTCGAATCTATTTTTCAGATATTTATTCAAAGACTGTTAAACACAAACTATTCAATAATATCTGCTTTCCATTTATTTAAGTTTGCACAATAAAATCAACAATCACATTTAATTAAATATTCTATTTTAAAAAATTTAACTAATCAAACCTTTTAAAACAATAATCAAACTTTAATTATAAAATTATCTAAACATAATTATTTTAATTTAACACTTAAATAACATTACACTAAAATCAAATAACTTATCAAATTAAACCATTTAACCAATTAATAAATCAATTTCCAAACATGACGAAATCATGAGCGACACGACGGAAATGAATAACAAACAACAACAGGTGACAAACGGATACTCGTCCTATAAAGGAACGATGATCTAAGTGGAAGGACTTGACATTATCTCTGAAACAACATGTTTCCATTGGGTCATGGCACACTCAAACGTGACAAAGCAGGTGGAGTCGATGCCTAGTACCTGCAAACTACATGAAACAATATTGTCAAACATGTCTAGATAAATCCACAATCGCACCATGATAGAGAGTCACAGTGTAGCATGGTACTCACGAGTGAGTAATGCTACACTGTCTCCTTCACCAAGACTGACATGCAGTAATACATCATAAACAACATCAGATACATCAACATAAACACTATAATGTTCTGAAATGACATAAAACCATAACACATATAATGTCTATCGTAATGATGCCACACAAACATAATTAAATGATCACAATATATCTAATGTATCATCAGCAAAGTATAAAAGCTAACATAGTATCTGTGTCATAACTGAAATAAAGTAGCATAATATCCAAAACAGTTATACAACTAGTAAACAAACATAAACAAATTGAAACCAAGTGTTGCAACTGGAGGAACACTACAATGATGAGACAAAAATTTAGTAAGAAATACAAAATAATCTATTAATTAATATTGTATTGAATTTTTAATTAGTGATTTTTTAATTCTAATTTTTAGAGGTACATATCTATGATGGATTACATTCACACATTTTGAACTTTTGATATACTTAGTTTTTGATACTTATAATTGTTTTGAATTTATTTGGCTTTAATATTGATGATAAAATGATCATCAACATAAAAAACTACTCTCACAATGTTATCATAATTACATCTTTTAAATGTACATTTAAAAAAATAATATATATTTAACTTAATGAAATTTGGTTGCCTTGAGCAACTTCACCAAATTTTATTCCCTTAAGCCATCATTTTTTCCTAGGACCTTCATTCATAGATCCCCTTAATCCATCCTATTACGACCCCTTAAGCGGTCATAATTTCTCCTAGTTTAATGTAATTTTTAATAAGATTTTACATCACATTAACAATTATTTATTTTTCATTTGTAACATGCCTTAGACATAAATGAGTCTTAGGGATTTTTCATTTGTATTCAATTAGGTCATTTATATTGAATGGTTTAAGGGGATTAAACCCTAAATCCTAAAGCCATCATTTTTTACTAGGACAGTGAAGCTATATATCCCTTTAAAAATATATACTTAGGACCCCTTTTAAGCCACCATATGTTATTAATTAGGTCTCCTAAATGTACATTTTTAAAAACAGTATAATTTTAACTTAATGAAATTTGGCTGCCTTGGGCAACTTCACCAAATTTTATCCCCTTAAGTCATCATAATTTCTCCTAATAAATTAATGTAATTTTTAATGAGATTTCACATCACATTAACAATTATTTGTTTTTTCATTTACACGCCTCAGACATAAATGAGCTTTTTGTGTATGTTTTAAGTTTATTTTTTAGTATGTACTTGTATTAAAATTACATAGTTCTATATCCTAAATTTTGAATTTTCTATGTACACATGGTAAAGTTGAATGATGTATGCATACATTGTACATCCTATTTTTTATTTTAAACATGTATCTTAAATTTTGAAATTTGTATGTACATGCTCAAGTTGAATCAATGTATGTATGTGTATGTATATGTATGTATCCTATTTAAACAAATTTGCATGTACGTTTAAAATTTAACTATTTCTTGTAATTTTGTACTTGTTTGTTAATTTTGTATAATTTAATGCGGGTTCACTTATATATATCATGGATCAATTCAATATTGATGATATCCTTAATCCACCTCCTCAACAACCTCTACTTGCACCTCCACCTCCACCTCCACCTCATAACATCCCACCTCCACCACCTCCAAGATCTGATGAGGCTCACTTGCGAGCATGGATCAATGAAAATGTTGCATCCATTCATAATCAAATCAAATCTATTTAAAATGGAGCATTGATTCCACCATACGTGAGGCATTTTGCATTTGTGATGCAAAGCGTTGTTGATGCCATCAGGTCCATTGATGTGGACTTAGATAGGCATCAACGATGGCGAGAGGATATGAGACAATTTTATTCAGATTGTCTCTCCTATAAACAAACTTTGGACTTGAAAATAACAAATTCCCATCTTGCACCTTTTTTTGTCAACCCTGTCACTAACCTACCCATTTCTGCAAATAAACCTAGAATATTGATGAGGTAGTGCATACATCCACAAATTATTGCACATTTTTACGAGCGATGGTGGATGGTATTTGACCATCCACCACATGCGAATTTGGAGGCATCTTTATACTTTTTGAGGAAATTATATGCAGAGTTTGATTTGGGGCAAAAACCCAATTATATTGATTTTAAATCATTTCAGGATGTTTGTGGTGGCATGCCACAATAGAGGTTAGGGGCACGGGTTGATCCCCGATGCCCAGTGCATGCCCAACCTCTTGTAGATCCTCCTGCTCTTGTCATTCCTGCACCTATGCATGATCATGTGGTGGTATCCTCATTAGTATCTTTGAGTACACTCACATGAAACCTTGATGAGCATACTTATGTGATGGCAGTTGGGGAGCCTAGAGATCACAATGATGGAGGAGTGTTCTATGGAGCTGGTCCTATAAGTATCCACGAGTGTCGATACCCCATGTATGTACCAATTATCATCAGGTATACTATGGACCTGATCAGGATACACCCAGTTCAGATGGACATGGATATTCTGGTGGAGAATTTGGCTGCTTTAGTTCATACATTGATTTTCTTACTGCAGAGCATCACCCTGCAGATAGTGCAACACAGGTATAAATATGCATGTACATGTTGAATTTATAATAATTTTTTAAGCACACATGTTTTTAATGAACATATATATGAAAAAAATTGCAATGTTTTAACAATCAAATTATTTGGTGTATATGACACTAACCATAGGGGAATCATCTGCTCCTCAAGTTTGTATGTCGACACCAGTGCAAGTCAACAACCCTTATAGGGTATTTTGATTTCAATTTTTTAAATAATATGAAATATTTTTTTAACTTGACTTTTAATTTGTAATTCAATCATGAACATATGTTTTAAATATTTATGTTGGTTCAAGGGAGTTAATCGACTTCCATGTCGATTCCACCTAAGGGGTTGTCAAGCGCTCATCCATTGTTGGGCATCTCGCATCAGGTGCAAGTACATGTATATTGTAAATTATTTAAAGTTACTATACTTACAATTTTGTATTTTGAACTCACTATATATCAAACGTGCATATACAAGTAAATATTATAAGTGTTATATCTATGTATGTAGGTTGACACAATAATGGGAATGGGCATCAGACACACATTTGATGTGGCAAAAACTTAGGAGACATCTAACTTTCAGATTGTTTTAAAAAAATTCCACAATGTGTGCACACTTGAATATATATATTTGAACGTAATTCAAGTACACATGTGCTTTGGATTTGACCTTGTAGGACTTTTGTAGTGCCACTTTCTACCTTGATGAGGTCACACCACCTCAACCAGGACATGCAAAGCAGCCTCATATGGTAATTTTAATTTTTTATTATATTTAAATTCAATTAAAAATTATACATTGTGAACAACTTAAATTAAATTTAAATTTGAATATATATAATATATGCTCATACATGTTAAATGGTTTTTCTTTTATAGCATGAGACATGTCTTGTACCTGAGCATGCAGAGACAGGTCTTGGAACAAAGGATGCACAACAACCTCTTATGGTAAAATTTAAATATGATAAATTATAAATTAAATTGAATTAAATCATTTTTAATCGTCTTACATCTAGTTTCAACTTTCTTTCTCTTGTATGTAGATTGATTTAGAGCATGTAGAGACAGGTCCAGGTGCACCAGAGCATCCAAAGCAGCCTCACAAGGTAATTTAATTTTATGATAATTATAAATTAAATTTTCATTAAATTATTTGTAATCGTCTTACATTTGATTTCATCTTTCTTTCTCTTGTACAGAGTGATTTGAGTCATCTAGGTAGTCTGCATGGTGTGAAGAGGTCTCTTTATCATAGAGACTATATGAGTTATATTAATTCATGGGTTGTATTTGATTATTTCATGGACTACATATATTGTTTCTCATGGACTTAATATATTGTTTCATGGACTTTATTGATTTTAGTATTTTATGGTCTATTATTGTTAAATAGTAATTTGTGTATGTGAATTTATGCATTTTATGTGAAATTAATATAAAATTGATAGGATATATTTGTACTTTACAAAATACTCATAGTCAAGACATTAATAGAACATAAATGTGAAATTAAATACAAATATGAAATTAAAGTTAAAATTAATAGGACATTTAAATATTTGTACTTTACAAATTTAGTGATTCATAGTCAAGGCATTAACTTATCAAAGAAGTTCTAAAAAATTACTTAAGGGGATCAAATACTTCAAAGTACATGTCTCATATTTAATCGCTACAATTGCTTAAGGGGATCAAAGAAGTTCTCAAAAAATTGCTTAAGGGGATCAAATACTTCAAAGTGCATGTCTCATATTTAATCACAATTGATATAATTAAGTATTAGACTTTAAGGTGACTCGTCATAACAAATGATATAATTAAGTATAAATATTTAGGATATGTCCTAATAGGACGTCTTAAGGGGATCAAATACTTCAAAGTACATGTCTCATATTTAATCACAATTGATATAATTAAGTAGTAGAATTTAGGATGACTCGTCATAACAATCACAAAAATTATACAAAAATAATGTTAATGTTAATATAATTTATGTCGTAATAGGATGTCTTAAGGGGTCCTAATAGGACTTCTTAAGGGGATAAAATAATTCAAAGTACATGGCTCATGCTGGATCACAATTGATGTAATTAAGTATTAGACTTTAGGGTGACTCATCATAACAAATAATATAATTAAGTATAAATATTTAGGATATGTCCTAATAGGACGTCTTAAGGGGATCAAATACTTCAAAGTACATGTCTCATATTTAATCCTAATTGATATAATTAAGTATTATAATTTAGGATGACTCATCATAACAATCACATTCTATACAATTTAAATAGTGTCAATGTTAATATAATTTATGTCATAATAGGATGTCTTAAGTGGTCCTAATACGATGTCTTGAGGGGATCAAAGAAGTTCTCAAAATTTGGTGAAGTTTCCCAAAGAAACCAAATTTAACAATAATATACATGATATTTAGTGATTATACAATTAAATTTAAAGTTTCAAAGTAGGAAAACATGCACAATTAACAAACAAAATATATAGAATATTGATTTTGATATATAAAAGTGTAGAGTATAATTATGTATGTACATGTATACAAATTTGTACAAAATGTGTAATTGTGTATGTATATATATGCTAACTCAAAACAATGTTTACAAAATGTGGCTATGTCATCTCAAGAAAATCTGAAACTTGTGCCTAGAATGTAGCAGGTATTCATGCCACCTGATATCAAAATGATACAAGCAATATAAATGAAATCATCAAAACATGTATTTTAATTTATATAAAACTATCTATATGCACAACTTGTACATGTATTTAAAAGTATTCCACACATGTGTGTAGGTTGAATCTGCATCCTCTCCTTTTGTTTCAAAGTATGAGATCAATATGATGATGGCTTAAGGATACAAAAAGGATAATAAATCAATTTTAACTATTATGTACAAGCAATATCAATATAATCAAAACATGTATTTAAATATAATTTAACTAATAATTACCTATTTTTACCAACTATTCCATGTTATCTAGGTTGAATCTGCATGGACTCTCCTTTTTGTCTCAAAGTATGTGATAAATTTGTGATGATGGCTAAAGGATATAAAAGGACAATTTAAGTCAATTTCAACAAATAACACACAAGAAATATCAAAACATGTATTTAATGTATTTAAAATAACAATATAAAACTAAAACTATATTTACCTGTATTTACTTATTCCATTGTACCATATGTGTCCTCTCTCTTTTGCAATGCATCTATGATTGTCTCATGATCTTCCATATAAATTGTTCATAACTCTTTATTTGTAGGTCTTCCACGATACCTCACTAGTTTTATATTTGTTGCCACACCAAATGTGAGTAGTGTATAATCTTCTTATGTGTTTCATAATCTTTGAATGCAAGGAAACCATTCTTCCTTATTAGGTATTTTCGTAGCCAAGTGCCAACAACCACCACCAAACCTATTGGATAACATGATAGCCATCATCAAAGAAGTTCACAAAATTTGCTTAGGGGGGTCAAAGAAGTTCTCAAAATTTTCTTAAGGGGATCATTTAGACTTGTTATCAAAATTTACTTAAGGGGATGTCTTAAGGGGATCACCAAACCTATTGGATAATGATAGCCATCATCATCTTCTCAAGGTAATATTAAGTTATGTTTAGTCTCCACATAATGATCCAACCAATATTTTGTTTCCTCTTCATTCCCCTCAGGTGCAACAACAACATACACATGTCTTGCAAATAAAAATTGATTTAATAACTTGCACGTGTCCATATAATTTGACCAATCTACATACATCCATTCATATGTATATAAATAAATAAAAGAATTAAAAAATAGTAATAAAGTGAAATAAATTGACTTAAATTACCTTCTTGTACAAGGTCTAAAACACAGTGATAGTTGTTTGATGCAAACACTCGATCATTGTCTTCAATTATTGTTTCATATTGATCATGTGCTTGTGCAGGTGTCAACGATCTTTGCTTCCACTCTTCAACCCATTTTATATTTTCACATGCTTCCAAATCTCCTAAAATACAAAACTAACAAAAACATGCAAGATCCCTTATCCAAATAGTCCATGTGCTTGCATTCGAACTCTTAAATGAATGTCATTTAGTAGATCCACTGACTGTCTCACAATCAAGTCTAGGTAGAATTTTCTCTTCTTCAACCAACCAAAAGAATTAGCGAATTGTAGAGTACTCGCTTGATCCAGGTGTAGATAATCTTGTATTGCACCAATCCACAATCCCATGTGCATATTTAAATTTTACTACATCCTCAAATTTCAATTGTTCTCTAGCAATAATTTTGTTAACAAATGCACCAGCTCCATCATGTTCTCCTTTACCATGTCTAGCTTCAAAAAAAATCCACATATGTTAGACATTATGTTCCTTGTGAACCCTACTTAACCAATAGAACATTCGAGCATTCTTGAACTATCTCATACAATTATTCGACCATATGAGATGTTTTGTCATCTAGATTCCTCTTTCTCTTAAATTTGTATAAAATATATTGGAACGATATTGAACAAACTTTGATGAGTGTAATCGGTTGTCACTCAAATCGAAATGATACTCCCTCAAAACTTTTCTATCATCCTTTGTGCTATCATTTGCATGTATATAAACAATATAAACAAACATAGCCACTTGCACTGAGTTGTAATATTATGATTGGATTTCCTCTTGTAGGGCTAGAGTATAAGTTTTTGCAAAATCAACCACTGATAGTATAGTTCCAATTGGAAATGTGTTTCTACATGTGTGAAATTTTCCATCAAGCCATCGAGCATGTTGAGAGTGCTTGACATATTTTGGTACAATCTTACTCTTAAATTCTGATATGAATGCATGTGCACTAACTTTTTCTATAACTAAATCACAATGCTTTCCAATTTTTCCATCTTTTAAAAAATAGTCAACATTCTTAAATCTTTTAACATCCACTAATTGTTGTCCAAAATCATCTTCAACACTTTCTTGCATACAAACTCTTAAGAATGAAAGATTGCCACAACTAGTGCATTGTCTAGAAATACATGAACTTAAATAAAATAATTTCTCATTAGATCTTTCACAAAACAAACTTGATATAAATTCCTTTATTATTTCAAATGGCATATTAATACCACATTCCTACATAATCATGTTAGTATGTAAAGTACAACATATATATCGAAAAACATAATAATAACGAAATTGAACATGTGTTTTACAACAAGAAGATATTCGTTGCTTATTAATTTTTACATACCAAGGTTTACATTTTTCAAAATACCTTTGACTTATTTTAATATTACCAAGTAACACTAAATCACCACAAATTTTTTTATAAAATTTAGTTTGTGTTGTATCTAATAGGTGTTTTGGATGAGGATCGCAAACTTTGGACCCCACTCTTAATTTTAAAACATGTCTAGCATTAGATGATACCCTAGTATTATCATTGCAATATTTTTAATCAAAGATTTGATTTCAACATTCTATTTCATGTCAGACCTTGGGAGTCGACCACTAAAACTCCAACATTGGTTGATTGGATCATTTTCTATACTTTCTCTTCTCCTTGCCGCTCTTAGCAATGTTTTAGGATGTATTTTTAGAATTTCACTAATATTGCTTACCATTTTTTAATTCAAAGTTGCTTTATTAACTATAGCAGTTGTTATAGCTCATCTTGTTGCATTCTTATCTTTAGATTGACTATTTTTTCCAATAGACTCAATGGCACTAGCAACAATAAACATAGCATGTCTTAGTTATTGGTATTTTCTTCTTGGTTTAACAAAAATGCCTAACTTTTTCATTACTTCTCATTTTCCACATTCTCATCAATTGCATCATTAATTGACATTGAAATAAAAAAAATTTACAATAAAAAAAATCTTTGTATAATCTATTGGCATGCGTTCTTATTTGTCTCCAAGAAATCTTACCAGGAAGATTATCCAAAACATCACTTTCAATTTAAAAAATAATATTTTCATTTTCAACATCACATCCCGGATTTTCATTTTCATCAACAAAATGATTTTCATTTTCATTTTCATTTTCAACAATAAAACGATTTTCATTTTCACTTTCAACAACAATTTTTCTAAAATCTTCATTTCTACGAATATTATCGATGTCAACATTGTTATATCTAGCTTCTTTTAAATCTCCTATAAACATCGTTTCCATTTCATTCAAAGGTGGATTTGAAGATGTACCTTGATTTGTGCCTATTGAAACATTCTCCATAGCATTGAAAGGGGGATTTGAAGACATACCAGGACTAGTTTGTATAATCATATTATTTTCCACATTAACCTCTTGCAAATTTGCATCATCTACATCCAGGGTCTCCTAAATGTTTTATCTTCAATGGCTATGGAATTGGATGTTTCAACATTATTCATTGATCGAATCCTCATTCTTCTATCTCTTTTTCTTTTTTCCTCCTCTCTCTTTGCTTCAATTTCTCCAGGGGTCAATACCTTCCTATCTTTCCTCTTATTACAAGCTTGTGAACCCATGATTACAAAATTCTCAAGCACAAATGAATTTTAATAGTGATGGTCTTCCTCTTTTGTTCCTCCCTCAAACGAGTAGAAAATGAACACAATTCCACTCAAAAACTATTCCAATGATGCCTCCTTTCAAAAATTCAATTCAAATTACAAGTTGAAGACTTGTAAAGACAAAACTTGATAGAAAATAGGTGAAATTGTCACTTTCAGCAGTACATGTCAAGTTGCAGAATTGACAGTAACATTTTGCCAATAAAAATTTAAAAAAATAGTCAAAAAAGAAATTGGATCCCATTTCTTTTTCAACAGTCCGAATAATAAATAAAATGAAACAGGATCCTATTTTGTAAACAGGATCCCGTTTCTTAAAATTTAAATTTTTGGTTGGGTTTTTGCCTTGTTTTTCTGTTTGAGAAAAGTCTTGGGGACCTTAACCTAAAATTTGAACCTGGTTTAACCTATAACTTGAAGATCATGTCAATGTCACAAGAAAATAGTGACTTTGGACATATATCTGAAGACCTTTTTTGCAGAATTTTTTGACGAAATTAAAACTCATTATATATGAGACAGTGTAGATTCCAAATATGTAATTTTTTTATAATTGGATTATTTTTTCTATTTTTCAACTAGTTTTTGATGAAACTGGTCCATAAACTTAAAATATCAAGGTTTTTTAGTATGTTAATAACTTTTTATTAAAATAATTTTTTTTGTAAAACGAATTGCATGAAAACATACTTCAAAAAAATATTTTCAATTTGGAAAAAAAATCAAAAAATGATAAGTTTAGGTCATCTTATGCATGACGTACATGAAGATTTTTCAAAACAACAAATATGGTCAATAAAAATTTAACAAAAAAAAATATTCAATAAAAAATTACAAAAAAATATCGAAAACGTGCTTCAGTGAGTTACAAATCATTTCCCAAAAGGATTTAGAAAAATATGATTATTTAGGTCAAAATATGGATGACGTACATGTGCATGGTATGGTAAAAAAAGTGACTTTAAAACAATGGTTTTTAGAAACGCCTTTTGAAAATTAATTTGTATCATCTGGATATTGAAATAAATTATATATTTGGAAACTATACTCTGAGTACTACATTTTATGATTAGTGACATTTTATAGATTCCATCTCTAAGTGCTTCAAATTTTAAGGTCAAAAGTGACAAATTCTGAAAATCAAGGAAAACACTTCCACTTTTTGGCCAAAAAGTGGACTCAACTTCTTGCACACACCCATGTAAATAGGACCTAGATAGATAAAACACCTATTTACACCAACATAATTACCCTAATAAAAATTAAATTGTTCCACATAAAAAAATTGTTATTTTTAGTTTTTGTTTATAATAATTATGGAAAGTTAACAATGCAAGACCCTTGAGATCAATCATGATCAAAAAATCATACAATGCACTATGAAAGGATACAAGAATGAGATTGGATAAGAGGCACACAAAAATATTTCATACAACTCCCTAAGCACTTTTTTCTTGGGCACTAAAAGTGCAAAAATAAATGAACCCCCCAAGAAATTACAAGAAGGTACTTAAAGTGCATTTACAAACATGTTTGTAATTTCACAAGAGTTTATATTTTCAAATTTTATAAAAATAGAAAGTATACTATTAGTATAAAATCAAATCAAATAAAGTGCAACACTTTGTAGTACATTAAAAATCCTACACTAAAAATATTGACTCACAAAAAGGACTTTGTATGTGAAAGTTAGGGGTGCTCAAAGTTCCCAAAATGAAAATTAGAAAACAAAAATTTTGAGAAAATATTTTATAGAAAATTAAGGTATCAAATACAAAACCAACCTTGTTATTTTTTAACTATAAAAAATAAAGCCTATTTCAAAAACAATTTTTCCAAAAATAGACATTAGATGACAAAGAGAGTCTCTCAAGCTTAACTTCCAAAATACAAAACTCTAATGGAGAGGATCCAACTATCCTCAAAGCAATGATGACACCAACATGATTTAGTGTATGTGTTAGGTATAATTGCATAAAATATGTGTAACCATATAATCACATGATCAAGGTTATGTCATCTCTACCATGTGGAGGTGTCATGTCACTATGTCGCATCATTACTAACATCATCACTATGTCACGACCCTTAATCGCTAGCAATCATAGTTAGGGCTAACTACAACTACCTACAAGCATGTTGTCTACTAGTGTTCAATGTAACAACCAATGCTCACAACAAATTTGTCTACTAAACATCCTTGCACTAGTGAAGTTTTTGAGTTTTCTATATGACTTCAAAGGCCATTTTATCAATCATATGAAGCTATTTTTTGGTGTATTTTTTGAAATATATCATTTTTAGTACTTCACAATGGTGCAATCGATTTTTTTTAACTTCTCAGCTTACCAAAATTTTAGCTTTCTCAAAGATTTTGTTATCTAATCATGCTTTTGGGACCTTAAAATGCTCATAACTTTCACAAAACAACTCTTCTTTTAGCGTCATGTTTTTGAAAATTTTAAAGCTTTATAATTTTGTGTTATTTATTTGGTTCCTACTTTGCAACATGGTATACTTTTGATATCTTTAGCCAATTGGGGACCTTAAAAACTTGAATTTGCATTGTAAAATGCACTAAAATAAAGTGACAAATATTCTAATTGTTAGGGGGCTCATTACAACACTCATAGCAAGGAGTTGCACTTGTGTTCTCTTGTTTTTCTACAATCTTGCACTTTCTTTTTGCATTATGGAGTAGTTAACTACTCTTCTTACACCATATGATTAGTATGAATGAAATTTTTTAAAATGCTAATCATGTCAAGAAGCAAAAGATTATTCTAAATTACCATGGTTACAAAATAGAGCATGTTCTAGATGTGGAGAAAATTGGTATAACAATTGTGATAACACCTATGGTTTATTATGTTTATTTTTATATCCTAATCTACTCTTCCACATCGAGTCTTTGGATTCACCCAATCAAATTTGGACTACACTAGTCATTTTGTTTGGGGTTCAAGATATTATGAGAAGTCATTAGTTGGAGAAAGATTTCATTAGTTTGAGTCCTAGCAATTTTGATGTTATCTAGGATTTACGTACTAAGCTAAAATAATTGAAACTATACTTAAAACAATGTGGAATTGAAGAAGACACTTAATTAATCTTTAATATTCTCTATAAACTTGGTTCAAATTATTTAATTTATGTTTCTACCCACTATGCCACAAATTGTGCACTTGGAACTAAATTCACTATCATCTCTCAATGATTTTTGTTGATGGGTGTTTTTTCACTTTCTCAACATGGGCAGCACACAAGTGCACTACCTCTCTTGAAAGAAAACTTCCTACAACAATTTGTAGAAAATTATCCCAAGGTCTCTTGGGTGTTAGGTCATGACTTGCAAAAAATAGCTCAGTTGATTGATGTGATTTGTTGGTAAGATCACAAAGGGAATTTATGGTTCACTAAGTCAAAAGGAATTGGATCTTCAAATGGAGTTTCCTATGATTCTAAAAATGAAATGCACTTGCTACAGATTCAAAACAGCAGTCTAAAACCCCACTTTCAACATCAGATTTAACTTTAGAAGGATGTTGGAATCTTGCTTTAACTTCTATTTTCAAAGAAAAGTCAAAAGGGAAAATGGATAGAAGAGTTCCTAGACCTACAACTAATGATGAATAGTGACAATGGAAGATGCTACAGTGGACAACCTTCCTATAATTGAGTTCCACATAACCAAAATGTCTAATAGTCTCATGAAACTAGTGCTATCTTCTAAGGTATGTAGATTTTAAGTTGTTCATTCACCATGAAGCATGAATAAAAGATGAATTTTAAGTGCAGCAAAGAGTTAATGTTCAGACTAGCTTTACACTGTTGGTCATCATCGATAAACATCAAAAATCATGAACAAGAAAGGCAACAACACAATAGCATTCTTCAACATCAATAGACAGGATGAATTGAACTACTAAAACTACTTGAAAACACTTAGAATAGCAAGCTAAAGCAATCTAAATCTATCAAATATGAGGATAAGAATCATGCAACATGAGAGAAACACAAGAATCCATCAAAAGAAATGAGATTCTATTAAAAATTTTGCAGCATGTCTTTACAACAACTCAACTCTCATTATAGAAAATGAGAGGGGAACCCCTATTTATAGTTTTCAAAAAGTGAAATAAATGGCCAGGATTTAATTTCATTATGTGGCCAAGATTCATTTTACATTAGGGTTTCACCTACCCCCAAATATATAGTAATTTAAAATACAACTTTGTCTTATTCATATTTTGTCTTATAGTGGTTGCATTGGCATTGTAGCTATAGCAGTTTTGTCTTCTAGTGGATTGCCTTCCTTTTCCAGCTACACTGCCAAAAATTCATCATCAATCACTAGTTTTCCTGCCTCATTTTGAAGAGTGGCCTCGGTCGTAGTATAGGTGATCCTATATAGCTTGATAAATCGTTGGCATATCTTTTTTGTGCCCTCTACCTGCTTTTGTAGATCCCTAAATTTTTAAATCACCCTAGTAGCATGGCGGATGCCCATATCGCCATTATATATCACTTGTTGGAACCATTTTGTTGTGGCCTTAATCCAGTTCTTCATTTTTTCCATTTGAGTGAGTTCTTCTTGAGAAAGGAGAGGGAGCACGAAGGATGTCATTGGGGCCTCTTCTTCCTCTAAGGATGTCCACTGCTGAATATAGGCAGTGAGATCCACCACTTGTTCCTTTAGTTCTTCCTTCTTGGACTTATCCTTGTCCATCTGTTGTATTATTGTGGCCACTAACCCTTCAAGTCCCTCAATTTTTTGCTCCCCAATTGTTGTGCCCAAGTTCACAATAGAAATGTTGTAACTGACTCCCTCTCCTTGATTTGTAATCGAGGTGGAAATTTGTATTGTTCTCGATCTGGAAGCGTCCATAGTAATATGAGAGTGGACTCTTGGATTTGCCTCTTTCTTTGTCTTTGTTTGCGCTCTTGCCAAGATAGCCTCCAATCTAGCTTTTGGATCAATAAGGGCAGGGGCCTTCTTTTACAGTTGTTTTTCTATCCATTCAGGCACTTGAGCTTCCCCTCTTGGTGATTCATGATGACCTTCCTCTTGTTGAGGTTGTTTCTCTTCATGATTTAGGGTTTCTTGCTCAATTCTTTCTTCTTCGTCAAAATCCTCAATTTGAATAGCCTTCTCTTTATCTATCTCAATGGTGGCTATGTTTTCTTTAGCAACTTCCTCTTCCTAATCAATTCTCTCTTCTTCTTGTTCGAGATCATGGTGCTCAGGCTCAAGGCTCTTTCTCAGTGCATCTTCTAATTTATCTTCTATTTTCTCTATTTCTTTCTCTTCCTCTTTCTCCTCAAAAGGAACCTCTTTCTCTTGGACGGGGCCCTTTTATTTTCCAATCTATGGAGGCTCTTCGAATATCTCCACATTCACTTTGGAATCTTCCTTTTCTTCGGAGGGAGGCCTCTCTAGTTCAACCTCTTCTTCCATATCTTTGAGCTGTTGGGATAGCTTCTCTTCCAACTCTTGATCCAAGGTCTCAATTATATATTTTGTGTTGAGAGCTTCAAGGTCCTCCTTTGAATATTGTGACTCTTCCTCAATAGTCACAACTTTGTCCAAATTAATTGTTATCCCACCCTCTGTATGTTCAAAGTAGGGGTCTTTGGGCTCCTCCATTATGTTCTTTCCAGCTTCCTTATAGCATTTCTCCATTTCTTATGATATTCTCATCGTGGCCTCCATCTTTGGTGGCTCTATAGATGGTGGAGGAATGGGAAAACTGGCAGCAATCTGAGCTATTAGGGCCTGAATGATGGGATTCATGATCACCCTCAAACTCTCAGAAGGTACACCTTGCATTATTTTTTAAAGGCTTTTGGCAGCATGAGTTGGGGAATAGCAAGGGTGGTTGTTGTAGTCACTGGAGTAGAGAGGATAGGAAGTGGAGGGGGCAGCAAGGAAGTCGACAGTGAGGATGTTGAGGTTCACAAAGAATCAAGCACCACCATAGGAGCCACTAGTGGGGTGGAAGAGAGGTGGATTGAAATGTCCACGGTAGGTGGAGATGAAATAGGTGATGTCTGTGAAGCGGGAGGTGGTGGAGTGGTAATGGAAATGGTAGTGGTGGGAGCGGAGGTAACTGATGGTGAGTGTGGATTTTCAATTTCCTCCTCATCTCTCTCATGTTGAGGGTCTTCCTCAATAGTGGGCATTTTAGTTGCAAATCCCCCTGTCTTCTTCATTTTCTTGGAGGGTTCTCCCTCTATAGCCTTTCGTGAATAGACCTTATGCTTAGGATGGCGCTCAGGCACATCCTTTCTTTTCCTTGACCTTGTGTCTGAAGGAGACTTTGGTGCTTCCTTGGCAAAGGTGGCAGCAGCTCCACTGTCAATTTCACTTTGGAGCTCATCTTCGAGCTCACCATAGGTCAGTGTTTCACCTTGCACCTTAAGTTTTGCAACCTGGGCATCTACCCATTGCCTGATATTTTTTATGACTGGTTGCATTATTGTATCGAGTTCATTGACCTCTCCCTCATTCCAATCTATTAGTGGTAGTGGAAAATTGGCCACAACATTGAATCTTTGATCAAGAATGGTGTCCTCTTCTTCAACAACCTGGTCGGGCACATGAAACAAATTGATTGACTTTACAAATTGGGTTGTCATCCACATATAGCATCTCATTCGCACTTCTTTTTCGTCTTGACAATTGGCCTAGAAGTCCTCAAGGTGCAATCAATGGGAATATTGCTTTCCCACCTACTTCTTCAGCCTACCATATGGGTCAATCCTTGGCCGAGTTGTATGGAGCTCCAAATTATACTCCACTATCTCCTTCTTTGGGTAGTCTCCACATTGGGTGGTGGGACAGGAATACATTCCTTGTCCGAAGGTGAGGGGACATGGGATTGTCGTGCTGTGCTTATCTCTCAACAAGGCATGATCGTTATGTAGTTTCCTAGTGACTTCCAACAGAATCATCTGGTCGTTGGGGTAGTGTGGCAATTTGTAAGGCTTATTAGAGAAACCTTCTGCTCTTATATATATAAATTTTGGGAGCTGTATGAACAAGTACCCGAACCTCTAGATGAATGCACTGGCATTATGTGAGACTCTTCTTTCAAAGTATCCCTCTAGAAGTCTGATAATATGCCCAATAAAGACAGCATTCACCCTCCGATAATCTTTCTTGAAATTATTGTATTGTAGCTGAGGGTATCTATCATACATCTTAAGATCTTTTCTTGGATCCGGATTGTGTGCAACAACGAGGGATTTATAGAGGAATGAATCAGCTAGCATGTACACTAGGTAGGAGGTCATGTAGAAATGGGAGGTCTTTTTCACAGCCATCAACTGGCTATGAATGTTGTTGCTGATGATCTTGGCCCAGTAAAACTTGGTTTTACCCCAGATGATCTCCTTGATGAAATAAAACATCCATCCCTGGATGTAAGCAGTAGTGGGGAGGCCCATTACCTTGCTGAGAAGAGCAACCAAGTCATGGTACTCCTCATGGAAGTCACTTCTAAAAATCTCTTGTGGCACTTTAGTTGCACTGCCCCTCTTATCTTTCACCCAATGTTGTTTGATCAGCTTCTTGCATGCTAGGGGGTCTATCTTCCACATACTTTTAGCAACTTCCTTCTTTGTTTCTTCCATTTTATCAAATGTAGGGATGTGGAATGCATGGCCTATAGACCTAGCAGATAAATCTGCCAACACTCTTCCATCATGGTCTATAATCTTCTTGCTATTGTGATAGCATTCTCTGCACACCATCACCAACTCAAGAGCAACGAGTGCGGGATGGAAGCCGACCACCTTAGCGAGGCCAATTTTTTTTTTTCAAGGCATTCTTCGTTCTTGGGCATACTGTCACCCTTTGTTTGAACTCCTCCATGTTCACGTGCCCAAGGTTGGTATCAGATATGGTGCCCTAGTCTAAGGAAAACTTGGAAGTAACTTCCACCCCGTGGAATTGGTACTTCATCTGGTCTTTGTCTTCTTTTCCCCTTGGTACTTTGGTAGGCTTCTTTCCTTTCTCTTTCTCTGTAGATGCTCTTGATGGTCTCGCAACAGATTCCATAAATCCTGTACAAAATGATGCAGTAAGAACATTCATAAAGAATTAAGAAGCGTTAGCTAAATCCTACAAAACAGGGGTCAAATTCATCAATATATCATTAAAAGCTCTTAAAATCCATTGACGTTCCATATTCAGGGCTTGTTTGAGTCAATTATGGAAATGTGGGACCATGGATGCGGGTTTCCCTAGGTTGAAGGTCATTTGGAAGGCTTAGAAATAGGATGACACTGGGGCCACGACGGTCCGCAAACGGCCACCCACACTCAGAGCTTCGCCTTGAAATATTTTTCACCATTTGGCACGTGCGTAAATCAGTTTGGAGCCCTTTAGAGATATTTAGTTATTTGTTTGTTCATGCGGACTAAAGGCATGCGGAGGCAAGAGGTATTAAGGTCATTTTGGAGCTCCATCATTGAGAAACGACGGCTAGGAGGCGGAAACCTGCATGCGGCATTCCACCATGCGCGGGAGGCTTGGATGGTCTAGGCCAACTCTCTCATGTTTAGTCATTAAGTTATTCATGAGCAAGACATGCGAAAGGCCACTAGGAGATGGACGTTTTGGGGATGACAATCATAGAACAGTGGTCCACATGTGGTGGTCTGCACCATCAGGCCCACAAAGGGGTTTGGGGTTGAACATTTTAGGTTAAAGGAGTTAGACGGCAAAGGAAGGCTCAGACTCCGCCTTGCAGACGGAAGGCAAAGCACGGTCATTTAGCAAGCGAAAATCATAGGATGGAAAACGGTAGCTGGTGACCCGCAAAGGTAGGCCTGTAAGGCACCAGGACTTGGTCATTTTTTAGTGAGTTCAAGGGAGACGAAGAGGTTGAAACTCGGATTGCAATAGGATGGACCTCCTTGGCCATTTTAGGAACGACGATGACAACAGGGTGGTTTGTGGATGGGGGCTTGCAAAGGCTTCATACTTGGTATTTTTCATGCAACCTCGGGTGGCAAGGAGGCAAGAAGGTTTTGTGGCATGGGTGGGAGTGAAGGATTTTCCATTTAGGATAGTGTTTGATAACGGCGGTGAAGAGCAGACGAAAGTCCATAGGGAATAGTTCGCAGGAGGACTTAGGCTTAATTTGTTTGCTCGGCGGCATTGTGCCTGGCAGCGCTCGCAATGTAGGAAGGAGGTGTAGGATGGCCATTCTTAGAATGATGGTGAGGTAAAGGCCTCCCATAGGCAGCGGCTCGCAAATCCGGACCCGCAAGGGTTCATGGGTCAAGTGTTTTCGTCTAAGTGTTTGGCGTTTGCATCATTTTGATGGCGGTGATGAGGGTGTGAGCTGCAAAGGTCTCACGAGCCTGGTTAAGAATGTTTGTGGGAAGGAAAGGTTCAGCATGGCCCTAGAGGCCAAATTTAATAAAAATTTTAGGTTTTTCTTCTCGTGGGTTTGTGTGGATTTAGAAGGTCATTTAGTCATTCTAGGAGATTTATGAGTTTTTCCTTAAGATTTTAACATTTTGGAAACTTAAAAAACATTTTCGGGTTGGGCGACAGTGGACCTACTTGGAAAGTTTGAAGAAACAGATGAAGCTTAAGCCTTGAATCATCTAAGAGGTCGTGCGGGTGCGAGGGTGACGATAGCAGGCTGCAGCTCTGACAACTTCTAAATCTTGGTCGGTGAAAATGATAGGTCGAATGGCCTATTTATATGATTTTAAGCATTAATGACCCTCATTAATTGTAAGTATGGTGGCGGTTGAAGTAGCTGGGCGTAGTTTCAAAGGTTTGCAAAGGCGGTGACAATGGATGACGCAAGGCCTGCCATGCGGGCGGACGTCCTGAGTCAGCCGCTGACGGAATTGGGGATAACAAAGCGAAAACTCGCAAGGAGCAGCCCGCAGCTGCGGACTGACAGAAGGTGATGGATGCCAACCTAAAAGGCAAAGGGAAACCTGCAGAAGCCAAAGACTTAGGAATTTTAGGGTGGTGAACTTGGTCAACTGAAGATGATGACTTTTGAGGTCCATGACCACTTTGATGCTCAAAAAATAGGGGCACGCAAAATGAGGCGAGGGCAAAAAGTGACCTGACAATGGCGAAAAGAGAGGCTCCCCGTTCCAAATGAGGTGTGTGTGTTGTAGGCGCAAAAAATGGAAACTCTGTTGGGGAGAACACTCTCGTGCGTTCTAAGGATAAAGATTCATTCGAAACCCAAAATCTTTGATTTAGACTAGAAGTTAGTTTCCATAGGTGAACTAGGAACTCAAAGGAGGACGGGATCCTTAGTTGAATCAAGGCACAAGAATATCCTGGAAGTGTGTGCATAGAGAATTCATTCCCTTTCCTTGGAGACCACACAAATAGCCACTGATCGGGCGAAGGCAAGCTACATAAGTGGTCTAACCCCAAAAGTAACTTGGATATTGCTCCACTGCCAGTCAAGCATCCATAGCCTTAATAGAGTTATCACTGTGACCCCATGAACATTTCTCTATTTCCAACCGAGCATCCATAGCCTCAATAGAGTTATTCGGACACCCACACAGTTGCATATTTTACCCTTTCTTGCTTTCTTTCCTTTCTTGATATTGTATTTTAGTACTATTTTTTTCTTTTGCTCAACTACGTAAGCACTAAAGCTCACGATGGGTTTGGAAGCATAGTGGTCACTAGAGAAGACTTGATATTTTTCACTTTCCTAGCCCTCCTAATAGCTACTGTACAACTCTTTGGAAATAATTTAAAGTGTGTTTTTGTGTATGATCTAAGATAAGTGTAAAAGGATTCAAACAAGGGTTCCATACTAGGTCAAATCAGAGTTCAAATAAGGAAACCAACTCCCCGGAGGTGGTCAGAAACCAATAGTTACAAATGAAGATTTATCCAAAGAAAAAACAAGAGTGGGCAACAAAGTGAATTTTCCGTCAAGCTGAGCACATCCACCGCATCAAGAACAAAGACACCCTCAACAAAACAAAAATAAGGAAACGAGAAAAAGCGCAACAACGAGGCAAAGGAAACCTAAACTAACCTATATACAAATGTATACAAAGGCGAGCTTTGGAAGCTCAGGCAAGGAAATAATGTTTGAGATGCTGCCAGTTGACAGGCAACGGGGCTTCCTCTCCGGTGAGCATCTTGAGGCGAAATACATTATCTCCTAAAATTTCTAAAATCAAAAAAGAGTCAAGCCAAAGCTTTTTGAATTTATCATGTCCCCCTTTCTTTTCATGGACCTTATCCCAACAAAGGACAAAATCAACAATTCTAAAGGCCTTTACTTTTGCTCGATGATTGAACCATATTTTGACTACGCCTTGGTTTTTGAAAAAAGTTTTAAATGCTCTACCACATAATTCTTCTAAATGCAACTCAGCCAGGCGGGCTTCTCGACGGTCTCCCTCCTCATGATATGTGTTGCGGAATTGGAGGGTGGGGATCTTTAGGTGAATAGGAAAGATATGCTTTAAGTCATAAACTAAATGAAATGGGGAATCACCCAGGGAATCCTTATGGCGTGTCTGATCTGTTTAGAGGGAAAAACGTAACTGGGTGTGCCAATCTTTGGGGTTCTTATCAAGTATTTTTTTAATCACAATTATCAGATTTTTGTTTGTTGACTCAGCTAGGCCATTTCCTTGAGGGTAATAGTTGGATGAGAATTTAAGTACAATGTCATAATCAAATACCCAACTAGAAAATTTAAGCGAGGAAAAGGTAGGGCCATTATCTCACACAATAGCATAGGGGCAACCAAATCAATTCAACATAAAACTTTCTAAAAAATTAGCTACCACATCAATATTGCATTGTCTACATGTTATTTCTTTTGTCCACCTAGTGCAATAATCGAAAGTAGTTAGAATGTACCTATGGCCTGTAGAGGATGGTGGGCTTACCGAACCGACAAAGTCGAGACCCCATTGAGTGAACGGTCTTACCTCTAGGACCAGTTGGAGCAAGACAGCAACATTCCTTTCCTTGATAGCAATAGTTTGGTAGACGTGACAGGTTCTCACATGGTTGTGTGCATCCTTAAAATCCATTGGCCAATAGTACCCAGCCTGTAAGATTTGATGAGAAATGGAAGGGTCAGATCCGTGGCCAGTGCCAAATCTATCATGGAAGTCTTTCATTACTCACACTACTTCTTCTTTGTCGAGGCATCTAAGATAGATTCCCTCATGATTTTTCTTATACAATATAGATCCTTGCAACATATAGCTACTACTCTTCAGCCTAAGAGCATGCTTTTACACTTCTTGCAATCGGGACAGGCACGTGTGATTCAACAAATAGTAGACAATATCATCGCACCACTCTCCAGGAGAAACATCCTCTAGTTGGTATTGTTGCACGGTGAGCTCGGGTCCCACCTCGGCTATTGCTTCGGCTATCATTCAAGTGAGGGCCTATCCTCGGACTAGCTTCATGGGTTGAATCTCCATGTCATACTCCTGTAGTAAAGTAACCCACTTAGCTCTTCTTTCTTTCAGCTCATTTTGCATTAACAAAGTTTTAACTATTGGATCAGGCACGAATGCGAAAACCTTGTTTCACAATATGTAGTGCCGCAATTTCTTCATTCCTCTAACCAAGGCATACGCTTGCTTCTCAATATTGTGGTACCTTAACTCTGCATCTTTCAATGGAGCACTCATGAAGGAAATTGAATGCTCATTCCCTTCATCATTTTTTTGAGTCAATATGTTGGCACAAGAGTGGTCTGAAGCAAATAAATAAATATAAAATAGTTTTAGGTAGTCTGGGCTGACCAACACTGGTGTGTCAACAATTGCTTTCTTAATTTCTTCAAAAGCATGCTTGGCTTCTAGCATCCATTTGACTTTGGTTTCCTACTTTAGTATAGCATTCAGCGACTTGACTATTTCAGCAAAACCTGTGTTAAATTTTCTAACAAAATTTATCTTTTCGAAGAAAGACTTCAATTCCTTCTTACTGCCTAGAAGCTGAATTTTCAGTATGGCCTGGATACGCTCGGGATCTATTAAGATTCCCTTATCCGAGAGGATATGCCCCAACAACTTTCCTTTGGTAACTCCAAAGATGCACTTCTTCGGATTCAAAGAAATGCCAAACTCTCTACACTTCTGAAAGACCTTACATAGATCAGAGACATGATCTCCTCTATTTTTTGAAAACACAGTAATATCATGCATATAAATAATTATTCATTTTCCAATTATATCCTTGAAGGTGATGTCCATCACTCGTTGGAAGGTGGCTCCAGCATTGATTAACCCAAACGACATTCTTGTGTATGCAAAGGTTCCCCATTTTGTGGTGAATGTTGTTTTATGTCTATCTTCATACTGCACCATCACTTGGTTATATCCTAAGTACCCATCCAAAAAGGACATCATTTGTGATCCATTAACTATTTGCAACACCTCATCCGATGAGGGCACTAGATAGTTGTCCTTTTCTGAGGCTCTATTTAGGTTCCAGAAGTCCATGCACAATCTGATTTCTCCATTCTTCTTCCTGACTAGAACCAATTTTTCTACCCAAGTGGAGTGTTTGACTAGAAAAATTATCCTTCCAAACAATATCTTTTGTACTTCTTTGTAAATGATGGGCTCTAGCAACGCATTGATTGGTTGTTGGCGCTGCCTAAAGGGTCTCACATCTAACCTAAGAGGAATGGTATGAGTAATAATCAAGGTGTCATACATTTTCAAGTCCTCATAACTCTAGGCAGTCACATCATGATATGTGTGCAAGGCATCAACGATCCCTTTCCTTTCTTCTGGTGTGCATACTTTTCCAAAGAACATGTTCTTGGCTTCTTCATTCGTCCCCAAATTGTGGGCATCACACTGATTGTTAATGGAATACTTATTTGTTTGTTGATCTTGGTCCCTTGTCTAATCTAAATCAAATATCCTTTCTAACTGGACCATACCTTAGGGTATCATGTTTTTCTTGAGATTGATGACACCCTCTATGTCTAATTCAGCCTCTTATGGCTATGTCTAATCAATGATCTGGGTTGCAAACACATCAGATCTTGTGATGAAATCTAGGATGTGCTTCTCATCGTTGAACACTTGGAAATTGGTGATATTTTTTGGCACTGATGGTGTGGAAGTAAGTTCAACAATGAACCTTTTTAGGCCAAACAAGGAGAGGGGTTTTAAGGTACTGGTTTCTTGGGCTAAGGTGGTAGCGGTATAGTTCTTAGCACAAGGGATCAGCTAGATGTTGAATGCATCTAAGCCTTTTATGAGATCCCATACCCTATGCCTATAATTTCCTAGCCTTTTATCATGGCAAGAATACGCCTTCCTTACTTTTTTTACAACTAGCTCAGAGTCGCCAAATACTTGGAGCATCTTAACTTTCTTTCTTAATTCCATCAAGAGATTGAGAACTAATGCCTCATACTCTATTACATTATTCGTGCAATAGATTTGGAGTCTGTGAGAAGCAAAGTATGTCTTACCTATAGGGTTGATCAATTTGAAGTTGCCTCCATCTCCTTGTTTGGATTTGGACACATCAAAGCAAAATGTCCAAAACTTGGAGGAATCTTTGATCTTGAAACCCATAGAGTTCACTTCTTCGCTCGGCGGTGGGTTTTCCTCAGGTATTTCATAAGGCTGAACGGATCTAGCATGGCCTTGATCTAGCTGCACCCTTTGAAGTTCCCCTTTTGGGGTGACTTGTCCTTTGATATACTCAATTTTTTTTTTGCACAAGCAACATTGAAATTCTGAGTGGGCAGCATTGTGTACCCTGCACCAACTGAGCAATAGGAGCTCCTAAAAGTCCATTCTTGCTCCTAGGCAAAGCTGATCCTACACACATTTCTCCATAAAGTCTTGGAAGCCATCCGAAAATTCAAGATTACCATCCTCATAAAATTCTTCATCATTTGATTCAATTAGTGCCTCTATGCTTTCAAGTCTGTGGGCCAGGCTGATAGGCAGACTACACAACACAAGGGCCTCTTCAGCCACTTCTTCCTCGTAATATTCTTTCTCATCTGGTATGCCATGGGGCAGTAATTTCCCAAGTTTGTTTTAGAAAACAACACCTCATTTGTGTTATTGTACTCTGTAATCATGAATTTCATACGGAACTCCCTCTCAATACGGATCTGGTTTTACAACCCTTTCCATGGTAGCCATAAGTGAGAATAGTCGATAGCAGCGTATCCATTCAATGCCCGGGTGAAATCCCTTCCTAATATGATGTTATAAGTGTCAAGGATATCAACAACTTGAATATCAATCATCTGTTGCACCCTTGGATCGGTAGTAATCTTCATAGGTATTCTATTAATTTCTCCAACTATGTTGATCTTTGTCTTATCTAGTTGTGTCTCCTTACATCGAGAGGGCGTCAGAACTATTCCCAAAGCTAATTTTCACACCACCAAAGGCATGACGTTGGCAGAGACTCCTGAGTCAAGCAAGCAATTATGCAGATTCTTTCCAAAAACTTTGATTTTGGTCAGGAAGGGAGGGATTTCCAACTTCCCTTGAAATAGCCTCCCTGAAATGTCAACTTGGGCTACCTGACCTTTATCTTTGTCATTGTTCTTATTTTTGGTTTGGGCTTGATCATGTTCTTTAGCAGGTTGTTTATTTGCTTGCTGATTTGTGGGTTGATCTATTTTCTTTCCAAATATTTATCAGATTATAGGCTCATTTTGTAAATCTTCAAAGGAGACCCTCTTGGCAGGTACCTTTGGGGCTGACTTAGATGAAGGATTCTCATCGAGCATTCTAAAGAAAGCATTCCTAACTGTTGGGACTCTAAGCAACTCGAAGGCAGACAAGATTAGCTTGACCTTCTTGAATTTTTGTGCCACGTACTTCCCCATTTGTTTAATTTCAGCTTCAAAAGAGTTACTTTGGGAGGAGCTGGCAAACTGACCCTGGGTTTGGCCCTGTTGCCTATTCTTATTAAAGTATCGGGTAGGTACATGGGGATAACCTGGGTGGTTACTAGCATTCGGGTTAGGAGGAGTGCTAAATTTATTGGCTGGGGTAGAGGTTGTGAAGGGGCCGCCTGCTTGTCTATTTCTTAAATTATACAGAGTTTCCCTTTGGTGAAACATTTAGACCTCATCCTCACGTGGCTCCTCCTCATCTACTGGACCATTATCTACCGAATTGAAGAGTTGGGACAAAGGGCTTTCATTACCTACCTCTTTTGCTTCATCATTGTTTGAGGCAACACTCTCCTTCTTAGGTACGTTGCTTTCATCTTTTGGGAAAGGAGCTTGATTGACTACCAACACCGAGGAGTCATATGTCTCCGAAGGAACAAGGTCCCTACAACCCGAACCATCGATAGAATTTTGGACTTCTATTTGTAAAATCTCAGTAGTCTTTTGGAACTCTGAACAATCCAATTCGAAATTTCTACTTGTCTTGTGAATGTGACACCAACCAAATAAGGCAGTCTCAGCCAAGTATACTTGTTATGCCTTGCATAACCACCCCATCTTTTTTCTTGGTCAAAATGGGTCCCCCTTTTTTTTTTTGTCCTTGTTTGTTTTTCAAACAAAGTTTGGAATTATTCTTTTCCAACACTTTATTTTTCTTTTCATTGTTCTATCGGAACCGAAACCAGAACTAAATTAGGTTTTGAAACTTGTTTCAAAGATTTCATTATGATCCTGATCCCGACGGTCTTTTAGGTGGTCTTTTATTTTTTGTCTTTATTGGAGCCAGAGCCGAAGTGGAAGTTAAGTCTGAAGTTATTCATGGTTTCGAAATAAAGGTTCATTTTTCCTCTGCCTCCGCCTTTTGGTCTGTTTGTTTAGACTTAGGTTTTATGTTGGGTTTTCTTGTTTTGGTCTTCATGTTTTTATTTGCCTTTTTATTTTGCTTTCTTCTTTGTTGGCGGAATTGGAGCCGAAACGGGAACCAAATGTGAAACTCAAACGAATTTCTAAATCAATTCCCACTCTGTTTCCGCTCCCGTCATTTTGGGTTGTTTGACTTTACTAAAGTCGAACATCAGTAATGTGCCAGTTCCCTCTATAGTTCCGACTCTGATCTGCCGCATTATGGCATTAATTACAGGAGCCATGCACATATGAAGCTGTAGTTTTAACCTTAATTAGGGATTAACTGGAAGTTATTGTCATTGTTTAGAATATCAAGAGCGAATTAGAGTTGCAGTGGAGCATTTGGGCGTGTGATTCGATCGAAAGGGAGATAATTATGTGCGGAATCACTTCAGAGGGCTAACCTAGTTGTTTGTGTTTGAGGTAGGGTTTATGTTCCTCTCTTTCGTTTTGTTTCACTGGTCATTTTTGTTCGGTCATTGGTTGCTCGCGAATTCGTGACTCTCGATTTTCTTGTGAGCTTTGTTGTTCGTTTTTCTTCTCTTTTGTTTTGTTTTCTTGTTTTCGTTTTGGCTTTTCTGGTGTTTATTTTCTTGTTTGTTTATTTTTATCACGGTCGTTTTCACATTTTAATCGTGACCATATCGTGATGCCCTAATTTATAAATGGCATGGATTAGTTACTTTTTTTAGGTTGGTAGGGTTTGATAAATTACGGTTTTACTTAGGAATCATGTTACGCCTTGATCTGATTAGTTTGAATGGGGTTAAATTTGTGCCCTAATTGTTTGAAGTCGAGGGTTTGTGAATTAAGGTTTTCGCATGTTTTTTTTTAATTTTGAATATGATGCCCTAATTATTACGATTTCCTCTCAGTCATATGGGTATATTTTTGTATAAGTTTATTTTTAAGCCCTATTCATTTTGATGTGACCTAAGTCCTTAGATCATGATGTTATTTATCACTCTGTTGAAATCACTTATGACGTCATGATTATTATTGAGCGGAACTGGAATCGAAATCAATTTTGTTTCCATCCCATCTCTGACTCTGCTTACAGTAAGAAGCAGGCTTTCAAAATATTGGTAGCTCTAGCGGAAGTCGAACCGAGACCAAATATGAAATTAAAAATTCTTCATGAATCCAAATCGATTTTCATTCCGATTCTGATTCCGGTTACAATCCCAACTCTAACTCTAGTCCCGCTTTATTATTATTACAAGCTCAATGCCAGTTCTAGTTTTGATCTCGATAGTATTTTTTTAAAAGAGACTCTTTAATATGTTTTATGCCTAGTTGTGCCTCCGATCTATATAGAAGGATAGGATCTCTAAGTCATATTTGGTTATATTTATTATAGATCTAATTCGGGGTTTTTTTGCAAGAAGTTAAAGGATTTCAGGAGTATCAGGAGAAGCTTCTTAGAGGAGTTAGCCTGCAGAAACTTCAAAGGCATCAACTAAGCCTAAGAAGGTTAAACCAGAGTAGCTCCCTTATACCTTGAGGTATAACCATAGGGGTCTTGTTGTCACTATTAGCAAGGTGGAATCTTATTGGGCCGATGTAACTAAAACAAATCTAGGTTCATTCAATTATGAGGAGTTGTACTCAGAGACATTTACTGAGGATGTAACAGGGAGAACTAGAAGGATAGTTGAGTCTGGTTTGGCTCATATCACTATGTTTCCTCTATCAATTCAATGCCCTAAATTGATAATGACAGCAGCTGGAGCTTACAATCCGACCACCAGACAATGTGTAGATTCATAAGATAATGTGATCATAGACTTAACTCTTCAAATGTTTCAACTTATATTCAGTGTCCCTAATCCAAAGAATCTTGCACAAATGAATGAGGCAAAGGCCTTGGAGATATATAGCAATCACAAGGGGACCAATAAGGCTCACTTAAACAAAAAGTGGTTAAGAACGGAGAAGAAGTCCCTAGAAAAGCTCTCAGATCAGCCAAAAAGGGCAGAATTATACAAGGAGGTATCAGATATTATAATGATGTTGTCTAGAGTCTTTGGAAAAATGGATGGCTTTAATTTTAAGGAATGGATGTTTCCATTCATTCAGACAACCTTTGATGCCAGGCAATAGTTTGATTGGCCTATGATTGTCTCAGATAGCATACATGATCAGCTGACCAGAGTAAGGAAAACTAAGATCTTCTTCATGACCTGTTATGTTGTCTATGCAGTAGCAAGGGGAGGCATCTTTCCAGAATTAAATGAAGTAGGAGTATTGGGAGAAGTTGATGGGCAAAACAAAGTTTGGCACCATTATGACCAGTTGTCCTTGCAGATTTTTGAGTTACACTTTAGAAGAGTTAATGATGCATTTTTGTATGTGGTTATTAACTAGCTTAATGGAGATGCAGGGTATAGACTAAGCCAAGAGGCCATGGCATTCATTACAAAATGGGGGTATTGGTATATCTAGTACCCCAAATTTACTTATTTTAGGTTGGTTGGGTTTGAGGGTCATCCTCATTTGCTTCCAAGATGTTGCAGTAATAGAATGGTTTTAATGGAGTTTTTTTACCAAGCTTTGGGGGTCAATGCTAGATTTGGAATAAAACATAAACCAGGTTGTCACAAGTTCCCCATGCAATTGGGTGAGTACAACTGCCCACACCTTGTGGGAGCTAAGGTGGTTTGTAGTGAGTTGATACATTTGAAGCTGGGATTATATACTGCCCGGAAGCACTTTGATCCAAAGAAAAAGATGAATGTTTTGCTTGCTTCAGTCTTTGACAGACATTTCAACCTGCTGGAGGACTTTTGGAGTGATCTCCGAGATGAATATGACCTTAGGAAGAGAAATTATGAAAGGTTGTATGTCCCACTTTTGGTGGAATTTGGGGTGAAGGTTGATATTCCAGATACATTAATAGATGATGGGGTAGTGTTGGATCCTTTGTATGAGGCACTGAACATACGTACTAAGAGTTTGGACCTGGTGGATTGGGATGTTGAGGAGACAATTGACATCAAGCAAATAGGAAGACCAGTCTTGGATAGGAGTATCCAATGGGTTGTGCTCAGAGCTAAAACTCCTGGGAGTTCAACTTCTAAGAAAGGGAAAGGGTATAAGAGAATCAAAAGGAAAATGCCTCCCAAGGAACCATTGGAATTCTTCCCTCCTGATGTTGAAGAATTTGAGTTTGAAGCCCTGGCCCAAGATTTGTATGCAATACATGAGAAGGATGGCCAAATAGGACCTATGGCTTCAGCACCAGTAATTGGTGAATCATCTGATGAGGTCCTTCCTATAGAGAAACAAGGTGGAGAAACTCCTAAGGGGACTCTTCATGATATAGCTGAAACCTTGAAGGGAAAGGAAGTATAAATGGAGGTCCATGATATTGAAACAGATTATGATGAGACTTTATCAGAAAAGGATGCACAAGAGGAGATACATCCGGAGAAAACTGAGCATGTGTTAATAGAGGAAGACCAGTGGGCATTGTTTGAAGAAGTAAAGAAGGCTTCAGATGCAAAGGCACATGCAGATGCTATAGAAAAACAAAAGGAAATAGATGCTAAGGCATAAGATGATGCATTACTTCAACAACAACAATTGGATGCTAAGAAAAGAGCCAATGAAGTAATAAAACAGTAGAAGAAAAAGGGGCATGAGCTCAAGACAAAGGAAGAAAATGACAAGCTGGAGATGGTGCAGAAGATCCATGAGCTAGAAGAGGAAAAGGATAAATAGAGGAGAGAAAGAGAATCCCTTGGGTCTAAATTCAAAATAATTGAAGAAGCCTACAAGAAAAAGGAGGAAACAGAATGCCTACAAAAGGAGAAAGATGTTGAGGAGCTGGCCAAGCAACAACAAAAGGAAAAGGAGGCCTCAGATAGACTCAAGGTTTTGGAAGAAGAAAGAAACAAGCTACTTGAGGAGGAGAGGTTGGAAGAAGAAAGATTGGAAAAGGAACAAGAGAATAAGAGGATGCAAGAGCAGAAGGACAAGGAAGAAGCTGAAAATTTTGCACAAGAAAATGTAGAAGGAGAACAACAAAATGTACAAGAGGTTGATTCTCAACCTAAGGTTAATATACTACAGCCATTATCCTCTACAACTGTTGCCTCCTCTTCTATAGTAATGGCCACTACTCCAAGAGCTCCCACCTGGGTGAAGCTTGATCTTTAGAAGAGACCAATAAAGCCCTCATAGCCTCTTAATTTGGATGACATGATGAAAGAAATTGAAAAGGAGAGACCCAAGAAGAAGGCTAGGATTCTACATTCCACAAGGCTAACTAAGGGAGGAGAAATTATTGCCGAATGTGCAATACCAATAGTGGATAAGGATGTGGGAGATATGCAAGTCACTAATTATCAATTAGGCATTGTCAATTTGGGAAAGCCTGCGAGAAATCAGCAGATGAACCTGATTGATGTTGTAGCATCATCCACTAAGTCAATATTGATGAAAAACAAGCAGAGAAAGGATGAGCTCAAAGCTCAATTGGATCAGCTACACAAATTTTTGAAGGATATTTCTGCTCCTAGATCACAACTTGCTGCCTTAGAGACACCAGTGTTGCCTAGCAAAAGAGAGGTGGATGATCTGGTACAAGTAAAGAATAAGGTTGAGATGATGGAGAGGTGGACAAATAAGCTTAATCAGGAGGTAGGCGAGGTGTTGGTTCGTATTTTTGAGATTCACAAGATGGAATTAGAGCTAATAGAAGAGATGAAGCACCATGCTAAAACATTGGAACAACAAGAGGAAGAATATAGAGGATATGTTCAAAAAATAAAGGACATCAATAAATTGCCAAAGTCTACTTTACTTGAGCAGTCAATTCTTGAGGAAGACAATGCAGAATTTTTGGAAAAGACCTCTAGCATAATCCGGCTTAGATCTGATTTTATATACATGCATAGGAATGAAGTCCAAGATGCTAATAAGGATTTAAATGAACAACTTGATGAACTAGAAGTTGTTGTAGTTATTCTAGTTAATGTTGATATGCATGTTAAAGAGGGCCTACCTTTAAGTCAATTAAAGGAGAAATGTGATAATAGATTTCAAGAAATTATGCGAAGAGAGGATGATGGAGAGGATCTATTATTGGATAGATTGATAGATTTCTTGGAAGGAGTGAAGGCTGCAAGAAAGGAGTTGACTAAGTTGAAATACATGAAGGAGTTTGCTTTCGCATAACTGAAGAGAATTCAAATTGAGGATAGCTCGATTGATGGGCCGGATGTGGATATTCTTCAATAGGTCTTCTCCAATTATGATGAATACATTCTAGAGAAAACTACGCAAGGATGAGTGGCAGTCTTTTGGGTGCATGACTTCCTTTCCCCTTTTATTTTATTCTCTCTTGTAATTAACGTTCGAACTGGAGATCAACCGGTCTGAGTTTCCAAGAAAGTTTCAATTCCTAAAATTGTGGATCTCAATTTTGATTGAGAGGATTTTATGCTTTGTACGTTTGTATATCATTTTTGGGTACCATATTGTAAGGGTCGGTTAATGAGAATAAGATTAGCCACCTGATAGTAGGAGATAGGAATTTTATAGCTTTGCAAAGATACTTTTTTATTATTAGTTATAGTTGAATACAAATATGAGTTTTTACACAGTATTATGTCAGAATTGAGTTTACTGGATGAGGTTAGTGAATCATAATTTGTCTATATACTGGTAATTTTGTTGAAGCATAAGTGTTTCTTATTTGATGAGAATCAATAAAAGGATCCAAATTTAAAGATTATTTCATTAAATTATCTATGGATTAATTTGTTGAATGTTTGTTGATCTATGATTTTAGCAAAAAATGAGAGTTTGTTCTTTTTGAATCTTTAAAGTATTATGGTGTGTGATTGTGATGGTTAAACTAAGCACCATAGATGTATGCAATAGTATGGATTGTTTTGTAAATTGCCTCATGTTATGGTTTTCTTGATCTATTGGAGGAACATTCGTTGTTGAAAATATATGTCTAGATATTAGATAATTTGTATTCATGTTTCACTGATGTACGCCTTGATCTATCTTTTTCTTTTTATTTGAACCCCCCCTTTTTGTTAAGTATAGATTGATGAATCTGTCATTGGTTACATTCCTTATTACCAGCAAAGGCCCCTTGAATATTACAGTTGCATGGACCAATTGGGTGACATCAGATAGTTGAGAACCAATTACCAGGACCTTGGGAGTTAGGCTACTATATGTTGTCTTTCTTTTTCAGGAGAAATAGAGTAGAGATATTATGTTTAACATTATTTGTGTCATTTTCACCATCAACAATACCCCTCATTGTCTTGTCACTGTTGCTTGGTTGGTCAAGAGGCATGGGAACACACCATTTTTTGGCCTTGCATTCCACATTCATTTTTGTCTTTGTGAAGGAATTTTGTCGAAGTTCTACCCCGAACTATGTCCTCTCTCATAATTCTATCCGGAAGAAACACCCGCATCATGGTTATCATGGTTGTGAAGGTTGAGATTGGCTTGGATGCTTCATTGAGAGGCTTGCAACTGGCTATTCTAGTTCCTCAAGTGTGTCATTTCAGTCGACATATTCTTGACCAGTTGTGTCAGCTCATCTATCTGATCCTTTTTTGTGTTGCTTGGTTGCGAAGTCGAATTCTGAAGGAAGACTGGTTGCACTGTTGGTTTATTTTGCTGAATGGGTGGGAACTCATAATTTTGGAGGTATGTAGGCACTTGGGATGGCTGGGAGTAAACCTATTGCTATTGTGGCTATAATTATTGAGGCATGGGAGGCGCCTAATTCAATGGCTGCCCCAAATGAGGCACTATCAGGAATTGTAGAATCTGACTCATTAAGGGTGTTTGTTATGCCAAGGCTTGGGTAATCCATTGAATTTGATTTGGATGGGTAGCTAGCCCAAAAGATGGCAGTGGACCAGCAATGTGTTGTCCTAATTCTATTCTCGTTGCGACTTCTTTTGCATAGGCATCCACCAACTGATCTGGTGGTGGGCTCATTCTCTTCACCAATGCAGAAGTGAGGTTGTCCAAGGCTGCATAATATACTAAACGGGTGAAAGGATCATCAACCACATAAGGTGTCTGCAACCTCATATAATATCAGTGGAATCTATCATTGAAGGAATTGATTGACTCATTGACTTCCCTTTGAATGGCCATGAAATACTGATACAACTCGAAAGGGCTAACTTGGATCTTGAATTTCTGCAAGAAGGCGTTCTTTAATAGGTCCCAAGTGGTTATGGTCCATGTCAGTAGGTGAATGTACCAGTAGAAGGCCTCTTCCCCCAAGGAATAAGGAAAGAGTCTATAGGCCATGTCTTCATGTTCAATTTGCATATCTTTCAAGGCTATTTGAAAGATCTTAACGTGTTCTTTTGTTGTCCTTTGTGGATCCCGAGGATTGAACTTAGTGCAAAATCCCTTCGGATTCTTTGGCATTTCATAATAAATATTGAAGGACAGAGGAGATGGATTGTTACCCAACCATGCCATGGGAGGCAAAGGTGGAGGAGGGAGTGCTAGAGTGACTTCAGGCTGCAAAGGGGGAGCAGCAATTGGGACAACACCCTGGAAGGGAGGCGCTAGGAAAGGGGCAACACCTTGGCCATGGGAGATGGAGGTCTAGAAGGCAGTTTAGAGCGACTAGGAAGAGGAAGGTGTTGCCAAGGGTGAAGGAGAAGGTGAGGGAAAATGGATGGAAGGAGAAGGTGAGGATGGAGGTAAAATGGGCTAGTTCAAAGTTCCATAGGTGGATACTTCCCCTCTTTTAGCTCTCTTAGCCTTGGTAGGGGGTGGTAGCTCTTAGAACTCCACTTTGTTTGGTGTAGATCTTAACACTCTGTGGAATCCCTCAAGGGAGAAGGAACCAATTCGATCCATCTTAGCAAAAGGAGGGCCCTCCTTCTAGCACCAATTTTAATGATGGGTGTTTTCGCACTTTCTCATCACAAGAAGCACACAAGTGCACTACCTCTCTTGAAAGACAACTTCCTACAACAAGTTGCAAAAAATTATCCCAAGGTCTCTCGAGTGTCAGGTCATGACTTGCAAAAAATAGCTCAGTTGATTGATGTGATTTGTTGGTAATCAAAAAGGGCATTTATGGTTCACTAATTCAGAAGGAATTGGATCTTCAAACGGAGTTTCCTATGATTTTGAAAATGAAATTCACTTGCCATAGATTCAAAACAGCAGTCTAAAACCCCACTTTCAACATTAGATTTAACTTTAGAAGGATGTTGGAATCTTGCTTTAACTTCTATTTTCAAAGAAAAGTCTAAAGGGAAAATGGATAGAAGAGTTCCTAGACCTGCAACTAATGATGAACAGTGACAATGGAGGATTCTATAGTGGACAGCCTTCCTATAATTGAGTTCCACTTAACCAAAATGTCTAACAGTCTCATGAAACTAGTGCTATCTTTTAAGGTCTACAAATTTTCAGTTGTTTATTCACCATTGAGCATGAATAAAAGATGAAATTTAAGTGCAGAAAAGAGTTAATGTTCAAACTAGCTTTACACTGTTGGTCATCATCGATAAACAACAAAAAACATGAACAAGAAAGGCATCAACACAATAGCATTCTTCAGCATCAATGGACAACATGAACTGAACTACTAAAACTACTTGAAAACACTTAGAACAACAAGCTAAAGCAATCTAAATCTATCAAATATGAGGATAAGAATCATGCAACATGAGAGAAACACAAGAATCCACCAAAAGTAATGAGATTCTATTAAAATTTATGTAGCATTTATTTACAACAACTCAACTCACATTATAGAAAATGAGAGGGGAACCCCTATTTATAGTTTTCAAAAAGTGAAATGAATGGCTAGGATTTACTTTCATTATGTGGCCAAGATTCATTTTACATTAGGGTTTCACCTACCCCCAAATATATAGTAATTTAAAATACAACTTTGTCTTCTAGTGGCTACCTTGGCACTGTAGCTGTAGTTGTTTTGTCTTCTAGTGGATTGCCTTCCTTTTCTAGCTATACTATCAAAAACTCATCATCAATCACTAGTTTTCTTTCCTCCTTTTGAAGAGTGGCATACTCCACAAATTTCCCAATCAAAGCCCGAAGTTTATTCCATTCCATAATATCATATTGGAGCACCTAGAAGGATAATTTCTTAGAGCTTCTCATGATTTTCTCCTAGTTTTTAGTGCATTTGGGTGTGGCTTTGACTATTTTTTCTGATTGGGTGAATTCTCTTGTAGCGAAATCCATAAATTCTGGCATGAGTGCATCAACTGCTCCCTGTTCCACCCTTTTATAAAAAAAAAGGGGCTTAATCTTTTCTATATCGAGTTCAAGCGTTGGCATTTCATAATCCATCATAAATTTAAGGTAATCATTGACATCTTCTCTATACTCAGCCACCCATTCGAGGTCAAGCTCAACATCATGCAACACTCTCTCCAAGACATCCCTCTGGTGGTCCAAGCCCATCTTCCAAGTTTCCACAAGCCAGCAATCATCCTTGGGCAACGCTAATTCTTTTCCCCATATGCCCTCAAGCATCTTAAGGATGGCCTCGAACTTAGGATAGGTGATCCTATATAGCTCAATAAACCATTTGTATATATATTTTGTGCCCTCTAGCTTCTTTTGTAGATCCCTGAATTTGTTAATCATCCTAGTAGCATCGAAAATGCCCATATCGCCATTATATATCACCCGTTGGAACCATTCTATTGTGGCCTTAGTCCAATTCTTCATTTTTTCCTTCTGAGTGATTTCTTCTTGAGAAAGGAGTGGGGGCACGAAGGATATTGTTGGGGAATCTTCTTCCTCTAAGTATGTCCACTGCTAAATATAGGTGGTCAGATCCGCCACTTGTTCCTTTAGTTCTTCCTTCATGGACTTATCCTTGTCCATCTATTGTATTATTGTAGCCACTGACCGTTCGAGTCCCTCAATTTTCTGCTCCCTAGTTGTTGGGCCCAAGTTCACAGTAGAAATGTTGTAACTGACTCCCTCTCCTTGATCTGTTACTGGGGTGGAAATTTTTATTGTTCTCGATACGGAAGTGTCCACAATAATATGAGAGTAGACTCTTGGCTTCTTCTCTTTCTTTGTCTTTTTTGCGCTCTTGCCAAGATAGCCTCCAATCTATCTTTTAGATCAATAACAATAGGGGCCTTCTTTTCTAGCTATTTTTCTACCCATTCATACACTTGAGCTTCCCTTCTTGGTGATTCATGATGACCTTCCTCTTGTTGATTTTGTTTCTCTTCATGATTTAGGGTTTCTTGCTTTGTTCTTTCTTCTTCGTCAGAATCCTCAATTTGAATAGCCTACTCTTTATCTGTCTCAGTGGTGGCTATGTTTTCTTTAGCAACTTCCTCTTCCTAGGGGATTCTCTCTTCTTCTTTTTTGATCTCATGGTGCTCAGGCTCAGGGCTCTTTGTCGGTGCATCTTTTGACTTGTCTTCCTCTTTCTTTATTTCTTTCTCTTCCTCTTTCTCCTCAAAAGGCGCCTCTTGCTCTTAGACGGTGCCCTCTTCTTGACCAATCTATGAAGGCTCTCCAAAATATCTCCACATTAACTTTGGCATCTTCCTCTTCTTCATAGGGAGGCCTCTCTAGTTTGACCTCTTCTTCCATATCTTTGAGTTGTTTGGACAACTCCTCTTTCAGCTCTTGATCTGAGGTCTCGACTATATATTTTGTATTGAGAGCTTCAATGTCCTCCTCTAAAGATTGTGACTCTTCCTCATTAGTCACTACTTTCTCCAAATTAATTGTTATCAGACCCTCTGGATGTTCAAAGTAGGGGTCTTCAGACTCCTCCATTATGCTCTTGCCTACTTCCTTCTGGCGTTTCTCCATTTCTTCTGATATTCTAATTGTGGCCTCCATCTTTGGTGGCTCTATAGGTGATGGAGGAATGGAAAAATTGGCAACAATATGAGCCATCAAGGCCTGAATGATGGGATTCATGATCACTCCCAAAATCTCAGAAGGTACACCCTGCATATATTTTTTAAAGGCTTCCGGCAAGGTAAGCTAGGGAATAACAAGGGTGGTCGTTGCAGTCACTAGAGTAGATAGGATAGAAAGGCAGTGAGGAAGTTTATGATGGGAACATCGTGGTTGAGGAAAAATCAAGCGCCACCATAGGAGCCACTAGCAGGGTGGAAGAGAGGTGGATTGAAATTTCCATAGAAAGTGGAGATGAAACAGGCAATGCCTGTGAAGCGGGAGGTGGTGGAGTGGTAGTGGCAACAGTAGCAACGAGAGCGGAGGTAACCAATGGTGAGTGTGGATTTTCAATTTCTTCTTCATCTCCCTCATGTTGAGGGTCTTCCTCAATAGTGGGCATTTTGATTTCAAATCCCCCTGTCTTCTTCGCTTTCTTGGAGGGTTATCCCTTTGTATCCTTTCGTGAATAGACCTTATGCTTAGGATGGTGCTCAGGCACATCCTTTCTTTTCCTTGACCTTGTGGCCGAAGGAGACTTTGGTGCTTCCTTGGCAGAGGTGGCATCAGCTCCACTATCAGTTTCACTTTTGATCTCATCTTCGAGATCACCATAGGTCAGTGTTGCACCTTGCACCTTAAGCTATGCAACCTGGACATCTACCCATTGCCTGGTTTTATCTATGAATGGTTGCATTATTGTATCGAGGTCATTGACCTCTCCCTCATTCCAATCTATTAGTGGTAGTGTAAAATTGGCCACAACATCGAATCTCTGATCAAGAATGGTGTCCTCTTCTTCAACGACCTGGTCGAGCATAGGAAACAAATTGATTGACTTTACAAACTGGTTCATCATCTGCATATAGCGTCTCATTCGCACTTCTTTTTCATCTTGAGAATTGGCCCAAAAGTCTTCAAGGTGCGACCGATGCGCATATTGCTTTCCACCTTGCTTCTTCAGCTTACCATATGGGTCAATCCTTGGTCGAGCTATGTGGAGCTCCATATTATACTCCACTATCTCCTCTGAGTATTCTACACATTGGGTGGTGGGACAGGAATACATTCCTTGTCCGAAGGTGAGGGGATATGGGATTGCCGCCTTGTGCTTATCACTAATCAAGGCATGAGTGTTTTGTAGTTTCTTAGTGACTTCCAATAGAATCATTCGGTTGTTGGGGTAGCACACCAGCTTGTAAGGCTTATCATAGAAACCTTCTGGTCTTATATATGTAAATTTCTAGAACTGTATGAATAGGTACCCGAACCTCTGGATGACTGCCCTGGTGCTATGCGAAACTCTTCTTTCAAAGTCTCCCCTGAGAAATCTGATAATATGCCCAATAAAGGCATCATTCGCCCTTTGATAATCTTTCTTGAAATTCTTGTATTGCAGCTAAGGGTATCTATCATACATATTAAGATCTCTGCTTGGATTTGGATTGTGTGTGACAGCGAGGCCTTTGTAGGGGAATGACTCAGCGAGCATGTACACTAGGTAGGAGGTCATGTAGAAATGGGAGGTCTTTTTCATAGCCATCAACTGGCTATGAATGTTGTCATTGATGATCTTCACCCAGTGAAACTTGGTTTTACCCCGGATGATCTCCTCGATGAAATAAAACATCCATCCATGGAAGTAAGTAGCAGTGGGGAGGCACATTACCCTGTTGAGCAGAGTAACCAAATCATGGTACTCCTCATGGAAGTCACTTCTAAAAAGATATTGTGGAACTTTAGCTACACTTCCCCTCTTATCTTTCAACCAATGTTGGTTTATCAACTTCTTGCATGCTAGGGGGTCTATCTTCCACATAATTTCAGCAACTTCCATCTTTGTTTCTTCCATTTTATCAAATGTAGGGATGTGGAATGCATGGCCTATAGACCTAGTAAATAAATATGCCAACACTCTACCATCATGGTCTATAATCTTCCTGCTATTGTGATAGCATTCTCTGCATGCCATCACCAACTCAGGGGTAACGAGCACAGGAGGGAAGCCAGCCGCCTTGGCGAGGCCACTTTTTCTAATTTTCAAGGTGTAGACACCGAAAATTGGTCTAGGCTTGCAAGTACCACTCTTGACATAATTTTCTATTATCCATGGTCATGATTAAATAATGTTAATTATTTAATTACCTTTCTAACACATATTTCCTCTATTAATTAAATTCATAATGACCTTTATTCAATTTGATTAATTAAATAAATCATATTTGTTTAAATATGTCGCTAACTAATTAATTCTTCCTTCTTAATTAAATAATTTATTATTTAATTACCCCTTTGTCATATTTCAACTATAATTAAATATTTATTATTTAATTATTCATTTAACCCCCTTTTATCTATAATTAAATATTTATTATTTAATTATTCAATTTATCCTTTTCAACAGTCAAATTAAATAAATTATCTTTATTTATTTAATTAAGTCTTTCATTTTCAAATGTTGAATTAAATTAACATTTAATTCATTATTAATTGTTTATGTCACATTCTTCTATCGTTCAATTATCTAAATCATTCACTCACCTTCTGACTCCAGATCTATTTTAAGTCCGCCAGTTATATCCGGGTTTGATATATGATCGTCTCTGCGAGAGGACTCTTTGTCACAACCAGTCAGTTAACTAGTTCTAACTCATGTGCATGAATGTGTTTATTAATTAAATATCTTTATTTAATTAATTAATTCATGTTTGCATTCGAATTCTTCATCTTCGAGTTCTAATTTTGTCTTTGTCATTCAAAGTCTATTTCTTCTATTTTTAAAGACTCTTAACTCAAGATTAAATTGTTTATTTAATCTGGAACTCTTGTTCTTTCTATTTTTGAATAGTCTTGACACAAGATTAAGTTTTCGTTCTAATTTAGTCTTTATCTTGCAGTCTTTTCTAACTCACTTTCTATCTGACACAGAACTCACATCGCATGACATTCTTCGATCTTGTCTGTTGATCTCTCTTTGAATCTGAGCCGATCGTTCGAAAACCCAAAATCTATAAAATGGCATGTCATTATCATTATTCCTCCTCCCGAAATCATACACTTTTGAGAAGAAACTTATCTTCGATATTTTGCTTAGACATTCAACAAGGTTATGCTTGCATCAATACTAAAAATCTGAGGGCAAGAATACTGAAACAGCAAAATCGAGAAGGACAATCGAGATGATTCGAAGGCGTGGACGCATATTTGGTGAGAGCTTTCCAATCGATTTATTTAGTTTAAATATGTTTAGTTGCTTCATTCTTTGTTGTTTTGATTTAGATTATTTGTTAGATTAGACTTGATCATTTTAATATGTGCAGCTATAGCATTAATCTCCAGAAAATCTACGATCTTACACAAGGCATTCTTCGTTCTTGGGTTGACTGTCACCCTCTGTCTAAACTCCTCCATGTTCACATGCCCAAGGTTGGTATCAGATATGGTGCCCCAGTCTGAGGTGACCTTGGAAGTGACTTCCACCCCATGGAATTGGTACTTCATGTGGTCTTTGTCTTCTTTTCCCATTGGTGCTATGGAAAGCTTCTTTCCTTTCTCTTTCTCTATAGATGCTCCTCATGGTCCCGCAGCAGATTCCATAAATCTTGCACAAAATGATGCAGTAAGAACATTCATAAAGAATCGGGAAGTTTTAGCTAAATCCTACAAAACAAGGGTCAGATCCATCAATATATCATTAAAAGCTCCTAAAATCCATTAACGTTCCATATATGGGGCTTTTTTGAGTCAATTATGGCAATATGGGCCTAGGGATGTGGGTTTCCCTGAGCCGAAGGCCATTTGGAGGGCTTAGGAATAGGACGTTGTTGGGGGCACGGCGGCCTGCAAATAGCCACCCGCACTCAGAGTTTCGTCTTGGAATATTTTTCATCAGTTGAGGCCCAAAGGTATTTGGCACGTGCATAAATTAGTTTTGATCCCTTTGGAGATATTCAGTTATCTGTTTGTTCATGCGGACTCAAGGCATGCGAAGGTAGGAGGCATTGAGGTCATTTTGGAGCTCCACCATTGAGAAATAGTCGCTAGGAGGCGGAAACCTGCATGTGGCATTCCTCCATGCGGGGCCTGCGGGAGGCTTGGATGGTCTAGGCCAGCTCTCTCATGTTTAGTCGTTAAGGTGTTTGCGGGCGAGACATGTGGAAGGTTGCCAAGAGATGGATGTTTTGGGGATGCTGGTCACAAGACGGCGGCCCACACACAGTGGCCTACACCATCAGCCCAAAAAGGGGTTTGGCATTGAACGTTTTGGGTTAAAGGAGCCAGATGACAGAGGAAGGCTCAAACTCCGCCTTGAGGATGGAAGGAAAAGTGCAGCCATTCAGCAAGCATAAATCATAGGTGTTGAAATTCACACAAGACAATTGAGAGAGGGAGGGTGAATCAGTTTTATCAAATCCTTTACTTACAAACTTAATCAATTCCACTTTATCTTCATTTTTTTATTAAGTATGAACATGAAATGAAAATAACAGAAACACAACACTAAAGACACCAGATTTATGTGGAAAACCCAATGAGGGAAAAACCACAATGAGGATTAACTCACAATATAGTAGAATGCAAAATCAGATACATAGGCTCACTACCTGAGGGCTCAATGCCCAAATATAAAGGTTCACTACCCAAATTAAGGGCTCGCTGCCTTAGGACTCACTGTCTAGAAAGAGAGGCTCACTACCTACAGAAAAATACAAAGAAATAGATAAAGATCCACCACTAGGAGTTTCACAAACTTCGCAACTTGATCAGAAGATTATATATACAATGAATTTCTCTTACTACACTTCGATCTTCCATACTTTTCTTTTCACACTTGTTTGCACACTCTTCACTTGCTCGAATCAAATGATGGATGGATGATCAATTCGGTACAACTTCATTCACATTTATACCTTCTTCAACCTTGGAAACATTCATCAAGGTCGGCTATACAAATTCAAACAAGGTCAGCTACTCAACATTCCCGTGGTGGATAAGAATGTGAGAGGACCAATTAAAAATTTAATTTAGGACCCAAACAACATCTTGGATCATGCACATGCTTTCTCAAATCGATGCAAAATCATAATGTAACATGTAAACACCAGGTCAACCAAACCTAATGAAAACACCGATGATCTTTGAAGTACATGCATCACCAGCAATATAATCATACGCAGATAGCCCAACATGCTTCACAAGACATTCTACCATCTCTGAGAACAACTCGGATACATCTGCAACAAATTCAACAAACTCCATTCGCAGAGAACACTTCACCAATCCAACCGGGATAACCAACAAAAATACTGGAGCTCTGGAACAAGCCTTCTAGAGTGCCAAATCACATACAAATTTTCTAGAACACAAAAACTATCATCAAGATTAATCTCCCAGATCCACAATATCTTAAACCAACTACCAGAATACTGTGGAGCCAAAATATTTCTCCCAGTCCACAACCAGATAGCTCTGCAAACCAGTTCACACACCAGTGAACATAACTTTTACTCTCCATCAAACCAGAAGCTAAAATTCAAAATATACAATCCACTTAAGCTTATGAACACACCTCTAGATCCGCATAGGCTTAAGATCAACACAGAAGAAAATGTGGACCACATTACCGGATCATACACAGAACACACTTTAACTTAGCTTTCATTATTTCTCAATTTTTTCTCAAAAGAACTTGGAAAATACTCAACCTGTATAGTGCAAACATCAATGAAAAAATTGATGACACCACCAAACACATCCATACTTGCAACAATCTCCCCCTTTTTCATTGATGGCAACACATAATGTGAAAAACCATCAAAGATAGCATACATGATTCTTAGGAGCGACAACCTGCCAAGCATAAAAAATACATGATCTCTCTACCATATCCTACATGATTTTCAGAAGCGACAACCTGCCAAGCATAAAATTTTCACATGATCTCTCTCCCCCTTTTAAATCAATGGAAAAGGAAATTATTTCCATTTAAATTTATGTTCACTCCCCCTAAGGAGTACACCCACATCTCATACTACAACAATGCACTTCTCTACTCCCCCTGAGGAGTAGACCTCAATTATCAGTCCAAAACAAAAGAGTTTGTGAATCCACTGGACTGATGCACCACCATGTGCACTTAGTTCAAAGGAGGGGCAGAAACCCCTAACTTCCCTCTAAGATACTCAAAAGTATCCTTTGGAAGGACCTTAGTGAATATGTCTACAGCTTGTTATTTGGTAGGCACATATTCAAGTCTAACTTCATTCCTCAACACCTTCTCCCTCAGAAAATGATACTTAATAGATATGTGCTTTGTTCTAGAATGCATCACCGGACTCTTTGATATGTTTATAGCACTTATATTATCACAAAATATAGCAGTAGGTTCATCACTCACCACACCTATGTCCATCAATATTTGCTTCATCCACAGTACCTGTGTATAGCAGGATGTTGCTGCAATATACTCTGCTTCTACAGTGGATAAAGAAACTGAATCCTATTTCTTACTCAACCATGCAACTAATCTTCCTCCAAGAAAGAATGCTCCTCCACTTGTACTCTTTTGGTCATCTACACATCTAGCCCAATCAACATCAATGTAGACATTCAATGTAAAATCATTGTCCTTCAGATACCATAGCTCAAAATCTGGAGTTCCTTTAAGATATATGAATATCTTTTTCACAGTTGTAACATGTGCTTCCTTCGGTTCTGCTTGAAATCTTGAAAATAAACATATTGCATGCATAATGTTAGGTCTAGTAGCAGTAGGATACAACAATCCACCAATCATGGATTTTTACATGCTCTGATCAACTTTATCATATTCATCATCCTTAGTCAACTTACATCCAGTTACCATAGGGGTACAAATTGGTTTAGAGTCATCCATTCTAAACTTCTTCAACAATTCCTTAATATACTTAGATTGTGAATGAATATCCCTTTGTTAGTATGATTAACTTGAAGTCCAAGGAAGAAATTTAGTTCACCAATCATAGACATTTCAAATTATTTTTGCATCTCTTCAGAAAACTTCTTACACATACCTTCATTTCCACCAAAAATGATATCATCAACATATACCACAATCATCAACATCTTACCTTTCTCAATCTTGAAGTAAAGATTGTTTTCTATGAACCCCTTGGTGAATCCCTGCTTTGTCAAGTACTTATCCAGTCTAGCATACCAAGCTCTGGGACCTTGCTTCAGTCCATATAATGCTTTCTTTAACTTACAAACCATGTTCGGTTTGTCTGATAGTGAAAAACCTTCCGGTTGCTCCATATATACTTCTTCTTCCAGTTCCCCATTCAGAAATGCAGACTTGACATCCATCTGATATACCTTGAAGTCTTTATGGGTTGAAAATGCCAAGAACATCTAAATGGCCTCCATTCTTGCTACAGGTGTAAAATTTTCTTCAAAATCTATGCCTTCAACTTGTGAATATCCTTTGCATACTAGTCTTGCTTTATTCCTAACTACTTCACCATCTTCATTCAATTTGTTTCTAAATACCCACTTTGAACCAATCACATTCTTGTTTGCAGTTCTAGGGACTAATTCCCAAGTCTCATTTTTCTCTATCTATTATAGTTCCTCTTCCATTGATCTCATCTAGATTTCATCATTACATGCTTTATTCACAGTCTTAGGTTCAATCTTAGAAAGTAAACACAATTTTACCTCAACCACTTTGCTTCTTGTCTTCACTCCTTCACTTTTGTCTCTAATTATCTGATCCTCTGGATGATTTCTTTGAACATATTTAGGAGTCTTAGGTGCGAGTTTCAGGCTTTCTTCTTCTTCTTCACTTTGTTCTTTCTCTTCTTTTTCTTCTTCCTGTACTTTCTCATAGATAGGCTCATCAGTTTCAACTTCAGTTATCTTCGTTGTTCTATACAAAGCTTCATCAACCTTCACATTAGTACTTTCAATGATTTTTCTTAGCCTTTTATTAAAACATCTATATGCCTTACTGTTATTAGAATAACCAAGGAAAATTCCGTCATCACATCTAGCATCAAATTTTCCAATATTTTCTTCATCTCTTCTAATGTAACATCTACTACCAAATACCTTAAAGTATTTCACAGTAAGAGTCTTACCAGTCCATAACTCATATGGAGTCTTAGGGTTGTTACCTCTAATTTGAACTCTGTTAAGAATGTAAACAACAGTGTGAATAGCTTCTCTCCAATACACATCAGGAACATTTGATTCTTTCATCATGGTTCTAGCTACCTCTTGTACAGTTTTTTTCTTTCTCTCAACAACTTCATTCTGTTGCAGGGTTCTAGGAGCAGAATAATGTATTTTTATGCCATGCTCTTCACAAAATGCACTGAACTCACAAGATGTAAACTCTCCACCTCTATCATATCTTAAGAACTTAATTCTCAAATTTGCCTCATTTTCTACTCTTGCCTTAAATACCTTGAATCTATCAAGAGCCTGATATTTTTCTCTAAGAAATGTAACCCATGTCATCCTAGAGTAATCATCAATTAAAAGCATAAAGTACCTATCACCATTCAGGCTACCTGTTCTTATAGGACGACAGAGGTCTGTATGAATTAACTCAAGCATTCTGGTAGAAGATTGATCTTTTCCTTTAAAATTGTTTCTTGTTTGCTTTCCCATCTGACAACTTTTATAGATTGAATTAGAAGGCTTTTTTATTCTAGGTAGATCTCTCACAACTTCTCTAGAACTAATTCTAACCATATTATCAAAATTCACATGTCCCAATCTCTTGTGCCAGAGCCAACTCTCATTAATCTATGAAACAAAACATTGTCCATCACCACCTTTAAGTTGATAGATATTTCCATGAGTTCTTCTTCCTACTGCAACCACAGTTCTAGATCCTTTTCTAATCTCACAAGTGTTATCTTGAAACACAAGCTTAAAACCTTTGTTGCACATTTGTCCAACACTTAAGAGATTATGCCTTAAACCCTTTACATAGTAAACATCATCAGTATTGTGTTTTCCATCAAAGCTAATTGTTCCTTTACCAACAATCTTAGCACCAGAGTCATCTCCAAACATGACAATACATCCATCATACTTCTCAAGTTTAGTAAACTTACTCTTATCTCCAATCATATGATTTGAACATCCACTATCAATTACCCAAAAGTCTTCATCATGTATGGCATGAAAAGTAGTCACCAGAGTACCTTCTACTTCATCTTTCTTATTCTCTGGACCAGATTCCTTTCCACATTTCTTTTCTAGGGCTAGAAACAAGCATTCATCCTTATCTTCCTCAAAGTCAGATTCATCATCAGAAATTCTTGCATCTTCATTGGCATAATACAACTTCTTGAACTTTCTATCCTTCTTATCCTTGTAATTATTGTTATTACCATCCTTATTCTTCTTTTGTGTAGTTCTATTAGGACATCTAGTTGATACATAATGACCAATATTTCCACAGTTGAAACATTTAAAAGGCAACTTACCTTTGTATTTACCAGTACCTTTCTTCAATCTCCTTGTGAAAATAGCTTTCAGATCTTTTGTATCATCATCATCATCTCCTATCTTCAAGGCTTTAAAGATTGTTTCAGTCTTCTCCTTATCTCTTGAAAATTTTATCATCTCAAATGCATTCAAGACACCAAATAGATGTTCCTTAGTGAATGTCTTCAGATCATACTGTTCTTTAAGAGCAGAAACCTTGTCATTGTAATTGTCTGGTAAGGTCATCAAGATATTCTCAATTATATCCTCATCCTACATGGTACCACCTTGATTCTTGATTTCGGTTGCTATAGTGTCAACTCTCTAATAATAGCTTGCAATGTCTTCTCCATCTTCCATTCTCAAATTCTCAAATTTTTGCTTAGCAGTTAGTTTCCTTGACAACTTAACTCTCTCATTTCCTTCATAAATGTCTCTCAATTTTGTCCACATTTCATTTGCAGTAGCTAAGGAAATAAATTTTGATCTTCAATTTTAGATAGTGCACTAAAGATAGCAAACCTCAATCTTTCATTCTCTTAAAAAGTTGCAACCTCATCAATAGAGGAAGGACCGGATGTTGGAATCACACACTTCATCTCCACAGCTTTCTAGGTATTGAAACTAATTGAAATCAGGTAACTTCTCATCTATTCTTTCCAGTCACTGTAATTAGCTTCATAAAACATAGGAAGCTACAACTTGTGCACCATCTGATCTACCTCAAGTGGTTAAGCTTTTCACCGAGGAACTAGAGCTCAAATACCAATTGTTGAAATGCACACAAGACAACTAAGAGGGGGGGGTGAATCAGTTGTATCAAATCCTTTACTTACAAAATTAATCAATTCCACTTTATCTTCAATTTGTTATCAAGTATGAACATGAAATGTAAATAATAGAAACACAACACCAAAGACACCAGATTTACGTGGAAAACCCAATGAGGGAAAAATCACAGTGAGGATTAACTCATAATATAGTAGAACGCAAAACCGGATACATAGGCTCACTGTCTGAGGGCTCACTACCCAAATATAAAGGCTCACTACCTAGATTAAGGGCTCACTACCTTAGGACTCACTTTCCAGAAAGAGAGGCTCACTATCTATAGAAAAATACAAAGAAATAGATAAAGATCCACCATTAGGAGTTTCACACACTTCGCAACTTGATCAGAAGATTATATATACAATGAAGTTTTGTTGTTGCATTTCTCTCTTCCACACTCTACTTTTCGCAGTTGTTTGCACACTCTCCACTTGCTCAAATTGAATGATGGATGGATGATCAATTCTCTACAACTTCATTCACATTTATACCTTCTTCAACCTTGGAAACATCCATCAAGGTCAGCTATACAATTTCAAATCACAAATTCAAACAAGGTCGGCTACTCAACATTCTCGTGGTGGATAAGAATGTGAGAGGACCAATTACATATTTAATTTAGGACCCAAATAACATCTTGGATCACGCACATGCTTTCTCAAATCGATGCAAAAGCATAATGTAACGTGTAAACACTAGGTCAGCCAAACCTAATGAAAACATCGATGATCTTTGAAGTACATGCATCACCAACAAGATAATCATACGCAGATAGCCCAACATGCTTCACAAGACATTTTACCATCTCTGAGAACAACTCGAATACATCCGCAACAAATTCAACAAACTCCATTCGCAGAGAACACTTCACCAGTCCAACCGAGAGAACCAGCAAAAATACTAGAGCTTTGGAGCAAGCCTTCCAGAGTGCCAAATCACATACAACTTTGCTAGAACACAAAAACTATCATCAAGATTAATCTCCTAGATCCACAAGATCTGAAACCAACTACCAGACGACTATGGAGCCAAAACATTTCTCCCAGTCCACAACCAGATAACTTTGCAAACCAGTTCACACACCGGTGAACATAACGTTTACTCTCCATCAAACCAGAAGCTGAAATTCAAAATATACAATCCACTTAAGCTTATGAACACACCTTTAGATCCACATAGGCATAAGATCAACATAGAAGAAAATGTGGACCACATTACCGGATCATACATAGAACACACTTTAACTCAGCTTTCATTATTTCTCAAAAAAATTCTCAAAAGAACTTGGAAAATACTCAACCTGTAGAGTGTAGACATCAATGACAACACCACCAAACACATCCATACTTGCAACAATAGTATGGAGGGCGACAGGTGGTGGCCCGCATAGGTAGGCCTACAAGGCACTAGGACTTGGTCATTTTTTAGCGAGTTTGAGGGAGACGAAGAGGTCGGAACCCACAATGTGGAAGGACATACCTCCTTGGTCATTTTAGGAATGACGGTGACAATAGGACGGTCCGCAGATGGTGGCCCACAAAGGCTTCGTACTTGGTATTTTTCATGCAACCTCGGGCGACAACGAGGCAAGTGGGTTCCGCGGTGCGGGCGGGAGCAAAGGCTTCGCTGTTCAGGATAGTCATTGATAACAGCGGCGAAGAGTGGACGGAAGTCCGCAAGGAACGGTCTGCAGGAGGACTTAGGCTTAATTTTTTTTTCCTGGCGACACCCACAATGCGGGAAGGAGGCACAGGATGGCCATTCTTAGAATGGCGGTGAGGTAAATGCCTCTCGCAGGCAGCAGCCCACAAATCTGGACCCACAAGGGTTCATGGGTCAAGTGTTTTTGCCTAAGTGTTTGGCGTTTGCATTGTTTCAACGACAGCAACGAGGGTGTGGGTTGCAAAGGTCTCATGGCCCTAGTTAAGAATGGTCGTGGGAAGGCAAGGTTCTAGATGGCCCTAGAGGTTGAATTTAACATATTTTTCAAGTTTTTCTTCTCGTGGGTTAGTGTGGATTTCGAAAGTTGTTTAGCCATTCTAGGAGATTTATTAGTTTTACCTTAAGATTTTAACATTTTGGAAACTTAACTCAAAAAAAAAAAATTCAGGTTGGGTGGCGGCGGACCTACTTGGAAAGTCTGAAGAAATGGATAAATCTTAAGCCTTGAATCGTCTAGGAGGTCATGCGAGTGTGAGGGCGGCGGCAGTAGGCTGGAGCTCTGACAACTTTTGAATCTTGGTCGATGAAAATGATAGGTCGAATGGCCTATTTATAGGATTTTAAGCATTAATGACCCACATTAATTGCAAGTATGGCGATAGTTGAAGTAGTTGGGCATAGGTTTCCACACATCAGTGGCGAGAAAGGTGGGGTTCACTAAGCGGACGGAAGCTAGGGCAATGTCGTTCAAAGGTCTGCAAAGGGGGCGGCAACGGAGGACGTGGGGCCCACCATGTGAGTGGACATCCCGAGTCAGCTGCCGACAAAAATGGAAAAAAAAAGCGGAAACCCGCAAGGAGCAGCCCGCAGCCGCAGACCCGTAGAAGGCAAAGGATGCTAACCTAGAAGGCAAAGGGAAACCTGCCAAGGGAAACCTGCCAAGGGAAACCCGCAGAAGCCAAAGATTTGGGAATTTTGGGGTGGTGAACTTGATCAACTGAAGATGATGAATTTTAGGGTCCATGACCACTTTGGCGCTCAAAGAATAGGGGCACAAAAAATGAGGAAAGGGAAAAAAGTGACCCGACGAGGGTGAAAAGAGAGGGTCCCTGTTTCGAACGGGGCGTGTGTGCTATAGGCACAACAATTTTGCTACCAAGGAGTAGAATAAGCTCATCTAGATAGGTACTCTAAAACCCTCTAAGTATCATTCCTTTGTTGCAAACTAGGACATGAAAGAACAAATAAGGGAAATAAACAAAAAAATCAAACTTTTTATAGAAATAAAGTTTCTTCATTTATGAGCTTGTTTGGTGTAAGTGGATATGTTGGACAAACTTGTAGAAAATGGGTCAATTGATAAGTTCAAAGCACAATTGATTGTTAAGAAATTTTCTCAAAATCTTAGCATTGACCTCACTAAGACCTTTGTACCAATTGAAAAGATGAGCTCTACTCGACTCACACTTCCTATTATTGCAACACATTACTCGAAGACTCATCAAATAAACATAGAGTGATTTTTTTCATAGAGACCTTATGGAGGAGTTATTTATAGAGTAAGTGTAGGAGTTTCTATAGAATTACTTCATGCTTTGCAGTCTTTAGAAATCTATCTATAACATGAAAGGCCCCTCAAGTTTGGTATGCTAAGATGAATTCCTTGAAACTTCTCATAATTGGGTTTTCTAGATGCTATTACGATTCAAACATCTACACCTTGTAGCAAGATGACCCTCATATTTCTAATTTTGTATGTTGATGACGTATTGATCATGTGGAGTTCTTCATCTTCCATTGCATTAAATTTTCCCTTCATTATATTTTTTATGACCAACTTAGGTTTGTTGCATTATTTTCTTAAGATTAAGATATCTCAATTTACTTCTAGGATTACTATTACATAATCTACATATGCAAATCAATAAGAAGAAGATTTACATTTGTGGGTTATGATGCATGGATGCAGCATCCATGCCCTGATGCATTTACGGGGCTGGATAGCCACAGCCATTTTCTAGGGTCTAATTTTACTCAACATTCAATAGAAATCCCTAATGATGATATTGGTATTGTTCAAATAATATTGATTGTCTGAAGTTGATTTCCATATCTTTGATGAGCTAATAATTATAGTAGATCAACATGCACATTTTGATGTTAACAGTACTTGTGATTTTGTTATTATAACATGTTTGAATATCACATTGAAATTATGAATCAAGACCTTCCCAAAACTTGCACCTCTTGTAACCTACTTCACAAACAACTTTCATTGTTATTTATGGAAAGGAATAATCTTCTAAACTGCATCTATCAAAATAGAAGTTGAGTAATGTTATAAATTTCCATGTTGGGATTTACTAGAATTGCTCAAAAAGATGCATCATCATTGGGGTCTACATTACCTAATGATACTTAAATCCTCTAATTTAATTAAAAAAAATCAACAAAAATATTGAAACAATTAAAATGTAAATATATTTTTAATTGTAATGGTTAAATTATAAGTATGAATAATTTCTAAGGGTAGATTATATTGATCAAAAGAGTAACTATTTATTGGTCTCCTTTTTAAGTTATTAACCAAGTATGTTTAGGAGACCACTAAGAATCTCACCACTAGCTTTTGAAAAAAATCTACAAATGTAAATAACTTTCAAAGATAGACATATTGATCAAAAGAGACCATGTATTTCTAGATCTCCCTTTTCAATCTATTAACCAAGTTTGTTTAAGAGACCACTAACAATCTCACCACTAGTTTTTGAAAATTGAATAGTGTTTTTTTAAGAGACATTGATTTTTACTAAATCTATAGTGAAACTACTAGGGGACTTCCTTTACATTCTAAGATAGAGCCAAAGTTTTTTTTTATGGTTAAAATTACCTTGATCTTATTTTAGGGACTTCCTTTAGATTCTAAGATAGAGCTAAAAGATCCTTTTATGGTTAAAATTTATTTGAGATTATTTTTTTATTTTATCATTTGGGTTTGCATCTTAATAAATCAATGAATTTGTATAAACCTTAATCTAGAATCATTTTCACTCTGGATAATCACAATAAAATCTTTTTTTCTAAATCTCTCTCAAGTTGTTGATTGATCTAATCTCTTATCACACAACTTATATCATGGAGTTTTTAAATCACCTCAACAACTATCTACAATACTTCTTTCTTTTGTATATATTTACATCATACTAATATTTTTCAAAAAAATCTTTTTGACATGCAATTAGGTATGAATAAAGGAGTCGGATGACGTTTACCCCTTATTTCACCACTTAACACATTCCTACACACCCTTTTAAGTTGTGGAAATTGGTGAGTAATATCTCAACATTCTAAGAATTCCTAATGTCCTCTACTTTTGTGTACCTGGGCATATATGGCATTAGGGGTTATTGAAGATGCCAACATGTTGCACACATCACTTTAATTAGTTATAGTGGTTCATATGAATAATTTGTGTAATTGGTAATGTTGGGTAATAAGTCAGCATATGATGGGGTTGTTGGTTCACCTACATTATGTTATGAGGTTATTTATATTTAAAAGGTGATATCAATGTAAGCAATATGTGAAGGGTATTTTATGTGTTTGGAAGGATTCATGTATAATGTTGCCCTACCTTAAGTTTTATTCTATTTCTAAGTAATATGAATACTAGGATTTTTTGGTCATCAAACATCTCATGTCATGTGACCTCTCATATTCTACATATTATTATTGTTTCATAAATTTCTAAAATCATATGAAAGGGTCTAAAAAACTATATTAGTAGGGAGAATTTTCTGTACATGATATATATTCTTTATTTTGCATGTCGTGGGTTTGGGCTTATATAATTTAATGTTTT
>CM021103.1:497912406-498035011 GCA_007115665.2 Sequoiadendron giganteum
CCATCAAAATATGATATTGCCTGGTTGACTTAGGAGATGGTTGCTTAGATGAGAAGTACAATTCAGCTAAGAAATAGAACTGTGGATGGTGAACAGGGTAAACCTATTGGCCTTTTTATCAAAGAACAAAAGGATAAAAACAAGGGTGTTAAAGTGGATAGTGAAAAGGATGCTATAAAAATCAAAGAGGTTAAAATGAAAAGGTTTGGGAAAAAAAGAATGAAACCCCAAAGCCTCAAGAAGATGTTACTTCATCATTGGTAAAGACCAAAGTGATTACCAAGTCTATTGAATCTACTTTGGAAGAGAAGAAGCAAAAGAAACTTGAAGGAAACCAGCAACTAGAAAGGAAATAAAATGATGAAGGTATGTTTTCTGACCTGCGTAAATATACACCCTTAGACATGTTTCAAATGCTCTCTCAGGTTAAAGTTTTTGTACCTTTGCTGGAAATAATGAGAATAAATGAGCACAAGGAAAATATAATAGCCTTGATTACAGGTGTTGTTAGTAACAAGTTTGAACAAGGTAATTTTAAAGAAGCAAAGGATGAAGATGAGAGAAAAGAAAAAGAAGTGGAGGAATTGTGTCACAAATTTCCCCTGTGTATTTAGGGAATTCTATTAACATGTGCCTTAAAAATATAAACCCCTTTGTCTTAAGTGTTGATATAAATGGAAAAAATTTGAGAAATTGTATGATAGATTCAGGGGTGTCCAATGATGTTATGTCAGTTGTAGACACCGAAAATTGGTCTAGGCCTGCGAGCACCACTTTCGACATAATTTTCTATTATCCATGGTCATGATTAAATAATGTTAATTATTTAATTACCTTTCTAAAACATATTTCCTCTATTAATTAAATACCCCTTTTAGTTAATTCACTTATTCATAATGACTTTTACTCAACTTGATTAATTAAATAAATCATAATTATTTAATTATGTCGCTAACTAATTAATTCTTCCTTCTTAATTAAATAATTTATTATTTAATTATTCAATTTATCCTTTTCAATAGTCAAATTAAATAAATTATCTTTATTTATTTAATTAAGTGTTTAATTTTGGAATGTTGAATTAAATTAACATTTAATTCATTATTAATTATTTATATCACATTATTCTATTGTTCAATTATCTAAATCATTCACTCACCTTCTGACTCCAGATCTATTTTAAATCTGCCAGTTATCTTTGGGTTCGATATCTGATCATTTCTGTAAGAGGACTCTCTGTCACCACTAGTCATTTAACTAGTTCTAACTTATATGCATGTATGCATTTGAATGAATTCTTGATCTATGAGTTCTAACTTTGTCTTTGACATACAAATTCTATTTCTTCTATTTTTGAAGACTCTTAACTAAAGATTAAGATCTGGAACTGTTGTTCTTTCTATTTTCGAACAATCTTGACACAAGATTAAGTTCTCATTCTAACTTAATCTTTATCTTGTAGTATTTTCTAACTCATGTTCTATCTAACATAGAACTCACATCATATGACATTCATCAATCTCATCCATCGATCTCTCTTTGAATCTGAGCCAATCGTTTGAAAACCCAAAATCTATAAAATGGCCTGTCATTGTCATTATTCCTCCTCCCGAAATCATACACTTTTGAGAAGAAACTTATCTTCGATATTTTTCTTAGACATTCAACAAGGTTATGCTTGCATCAATACTAAAAATCTAAGGGCAAGAATATTGAAACAAAAAAATGGAGAAGGACAATCGAGATAGTTCGAAGGAGTGGATGCATATTCTGTGAGAGCTTTCCAATTGATTTGTTTAGTTTAATTATGCTTACTTGCTTCATTCTTTTTTGTTTTAATTTAGATTATTTGTTAGATTAGACTTGATCATTTTAATCTATGCAACTAATAGCAATCTTTCCAAAAAATCTATGATCTTACATTGGTGAACCTGACATGAACACGCTTCAAATTCGTGCAACATCTTTCCATTTTTCCATTTTTATTTTTTTTGCAGGAATCATATGGCACACCGCATCTTCTCAAATAAATGATGTATCTGTCTTCACAAACCGCATCTGCTACATTTCATGACGCATCTACCAATCTGCACCGCATCCCTGACATTTCACACTGCATCCGACTATCAACACGAACCGCATTCTCCTGTCAACATTGAGCCACATCTATGGCTCAAAAAGGCGCATCTTTTTGGTAATATTTTTTCACTTTTTTTATTCACTTCCATATATTCGCGTTCTCATTTTCGTTTTTCATGATTTTTCATTTTTTGCTAATCTTTGTTTGCAGTTGTGTTAAGGTGGATTAACTTAGTTTTTGCAAGACAAAGCATAGAAGACCACATAAAACCAAAAACCATTATTTTCTGTAGGACAAAAGCCGAAGAAACCAAAAAGAAACTACTGATTAGTTTGCATGCAAGACCTAATGACTTTATTTTATTTAAAAGGATTTTTGTTTGGTAGTTAATTCGTTGCCACTTGGAATAAAAAGAATCAATATTTTCTTTGTCTGGTGTGAAAGCACATTTATGTCACCCTTTATGATTTGGTATATCTAAGTATCCTCTCCCCTTGCATAGTCATGCGATCTTGGGTGTAAGAGAAATGGTTATTGACTCTAGAATTTGGGCCTGTCTTGGTGGGAAAAAGAACTCACCCCAAGATGCCTCAGACCGGTAACACGCTAAAGCCAAGCGACTTCCACCCAGTATATAAAAATGGATTTATGGAGAAACCCCAAAAATCACACTCACTATTCTAATGAGAAGGGTAGAAATGGTCTCTCACCGAGATGAATAGTGCCCCATGAACGAAATTCCCTTACTAAAAACCATGTAGTTTTGCAAAAATCCTACCTATTTGCTGGTGCAGCAAGTTTTGACCTATGAAGCCATCTTACATTCTTACGGTTCATGTGTGGAGATGAGATGTATGCCATGGGAGTTTCATGGGTATAGTAGCTTGGCTGCCCCATATATGTGAGTGTTGTGGAGGGGAGCTAGTGGGGTCAAGCTACTAGTCATCCGCCTTGAATATGTGTAGCTGGAGAAATCCAAGTAAGAATTCAGCAAGTATTGTCCAAAAAGCCTAGGTTGTAAATGTTTTATGGTCTTAACAGTTCTATTATCAAAAACTGAAAATACATTGGTTTTTGTGCTTGTTTTTTCTGTATTTGTCAAAAAAAACTTGATCAATAAATGAAGTAAGCTAGAAAACAATCTTCAGAAAAATGCAACAATCAACAAAAGTCGCAACTGTCATTTTAAACATCGCATCTATCTTAGTGAATCACATTTGTTAGGGTAAAGGCCACATGTGTCTATCAACAAAGTTTCCTTTTACATAGTTTAGATCTTACAAGATGCAACTGTCAATTTTTGAGTCGCATGTGTATATGCAAGCTGCATATATCAACAGAAAAATTGCATGTGTTTGTCAACAAGTTTAGGTTCACAGAGTCTATATTCTGAGTCGCATCTGTCACGCGTCAAAATCACCAGTTGACATTCAAAACCTATTTTTAGTCAAATCACAACATGCACATTGTAAACTGCATCTGTCACAAATAGAACCACATCTGATAAGTGAATCGCATTTGACTATTAACATAAAACTTAGAAAACTGCAAATTGAGTCTAAAACATAACTGTTATTTTTGCTTATGTTTCTTAAGATCAACCTTGGACAAAAATTGAATATTTTTCTCAAAAACCTTGCATCATTAGGTTTCATATATGTCCTAGTCATAGCCATCCTAAGTTTCATGCATATAGATACTTCTTAGGAAATTCCATATCACAGAATAGATAACTTTCCTCATCATTGGATACGTTCATGTTTTGATTTGTCACAATCATTGAACCTAGTCACTTTATTCCTATTTGTGAATCTTTCTAGCTCAAGGGAAATTCACCTTGTCAACTGTCTTTGTCCTACAATTGGGTTCCTTGGTCAAATTCAAATCCTTGCATGCATTTATTCCATATGTGGTAGGTTATACCCATTTTAGAATCATTTACTATCATAATCTACTCAAAATTTTGCATATTGTCCATCCTACCGTACGTCATCTTAGTATATGTCTTTTTAGAAATCATTTTAGCAACATCCTTTATTGTCAGAAAATCCAAAAACATAGAAATAGGACATATAAGTTTTTCAACATAGTCTGCATTACCCCATTTTGAGCAACTTTTCATGGTCGAAGCAAGGTCTCAAAAGAAAAAAAAAGCAATGTTGGACCCCAAAATTTTTTTCAATCCTTTCCCAAATCAACCATCAGGGAAAGAAAGACCACACAGACCTTTGATTGAAAAATGTGTCACTAGAGACACAGATGGACAAATTTACATTGAAGACATAGATGCCACTGTACAAGATCCTGAATTTGCATCCTTCATGGACAAGTGTTTGGCAAATGATCCCCAATGCTATCTAGAAAAGTTGCTAGTAGAAGGTGCCACACTACCACCAAGATTTGACATTCATACTTTGAAAACACCATCTATTCAACCGACACAAACTATGACATCAAGTGTTTCTATTCCCAAAATCACCGCACCAATACCAACTGGCATACCAACTCAAACATCATCAATTGTAAACACAACCCCTTTCAACATAACACAAGGTTTACAATTTATTGCGGGAGAAACTTCATCAAACCCCTTTGGCACCAACATGACTGGTAAGAGATCCAAAGTTGGCATGAATATTCCTACACCAAATCAGACCATTCAGACAAGAAATATTCCTATATTAAATCAGACCATTCAGATAAGAAATATTCCTATACCGAACATTCAAACAAGATATATTCCCAATCCAAATCAGAATCAAACATTCTAATAGGATATATTCCCTCGCCAAATCATAACCCATCATAGAACATGGCATTTCAGAACACCTACATTGATCCAAAAAACATGAACAACATCTCCTTGACACAAGTAGATGTCCTCCAAAACCAAATGCAAACTCTTCAATAACAGATGGACAACATGTCTATGTCAAGCAAATGAACTATCTCAATGCAAGACCTATGTCCATGTCCATTTGACAAAGCGCTTTATATGACACCCTTCCCCCATGGATACATTATACCAAATTTTCTTAAGTATAATGGGAGGAAGAATCCTCTAGAACACATTAGAGAATTCTCAATGGCATGCATGGAAATATCATATGACCCGACATACTTGATGAGACTATTTCTGAGAACCCTTATAGGGATAGCATTGGAATGGTTTTCTAAATTACCATATGGCATACGATCCTGGGGTGAATTAGCTGAGAAGTTTGTCAAACACTTTGCTTTTAACATAGACAATGAAGTAACAATAGCAACCTTGTGCCACACAACACAAGAAGACAGAGAAACTTTCACCACTTTCTTCCAGAGATGGAGAAGTCTAGCTAGCAGATGTCTAGTTGAAATACTAGAAAAATAGGTCACAATATTCCTTTAAAATATCAATCCAAAATTGAGAGGTGACTTAAGGGTACATTATTGTACTTCATTCCTAGACTTGGTACAAAATGGCATCATCCTTGAAAAAGGAGAAATAAAAGTACCAGGAAAAAACCCAGTTGTCCAACATCAAAACGTTCCAAATGATAGAAACAAATTCTGGTCTAGAAAAAAAAATGTTACAAATGACAGCATTGTTGATGCTAAAACCATACATACGGGACTAGTTATCACACTTAGAGGTTGCAACCCCAATCAAGACATGACGAATAGTCCAGATCAAACAACCAATTATGGCCAAAATTCATAGCAACAACGACCACAAAGGAGATTTCCTACTCATGAATTTACTCCTTTAGGGCAACCAATTGAGAGTTTTCAAAGAGTTGATTAAAGATAATCTCATTAAACCTTTAGAACCAAGAGATTATGATCCTGGATAGTTTAAACCTTCATGGTGGGATGACAATGCATATTGTGACTATCATCGAACAAAAGGACACAACCTACAACAATGTCAAAAATTGAAGAATATTGTCCAAGACTTTGTTGAAAACAGAACCATAGAGGTCAATGGGAAAAAAAATACCAAGAACAGTGATCATAAGGTCTTCACAGACCCATTACATGACCACATGAAAGGAAAGGCCTCCAATTCGGGAACCAAGAATAATCCATCAGCCAATTATACCAATACCAAGTATGACTATGGTAAAGGAACGATCATAAATCACCTTCGAGCTGCAAATGAAAACGTCAATACCATCATAATTAAGAAGCATCTAGAATGTGTTGTAAGCACACACAAAACTAAGATAACTATTCCAAGTCCTTCTTCTGATCCACCTATGTAGACTTCCAAGTTTAAGTACAACTTCCTTGATCAATTGAGTAAAACCCCGACACAGATCTCTATTTTGGAACTATTGACTTTATCACCTAAGCATCGAGCTATTATTGACAAAGCTTTACAAAACATGATTTTTCCTACAGACTTAGATGTCAATCATTTAAAAGAAATGGTGGGATATTTAACCAACTCACATCATGCCACATTTTACCAACAAGATTAGTCAACTAAAAAGTCTGATCATAATGACCCATTACATCTTGAAATCCTAGTCCATTAGACCAAATTTAGATGATGAGGAGGAGAGATCATCCAAAGAAGTTGTCACACTCCTTATCAGAATTGGCCTAGCAATTATGAACACCAGCTTCCAAGTCTTGGATCTCACCCTTTCGTATAACCTATTATTAGGTAGACCTTGGATACATGCAATGAAAGCCGTACCTTCAACATATCACCAATGTCTTAAACTCCCATATAATGGCACTGAGATCATGATTGATGGTGATCCAGATCCTTTTTAGTATTGCACAAGCCTAAGGGAAATTCCACAACAATAGGTAGCAGTTAACTAAGAAGCTTCATCATCCACTTTATCCCTATACATTGATCCATCACATCTCACCAAGTCCATCTCATTCAAACCACCATCATCCACTCCTAAGGTCAAGATCCAAGACAAGGGCTATGGAGAGTATCACTTGGAGGCCTCCTATTGTGTCAGTCAGTTGATTCCACCTAAGGCATATGGCTTACCCATGGTAGATAGAAGATAGTCACTAGTCACATTTCATGTTCCCCCTACAATGACATTGACCAAATGGGGAGAGTTAAGTGAAGAAATTTTAGATCAAGGTGATATTACCTCCTGGTTGTACTAGGAAGACAATGAATACCCTTCACTGTCTATTCAAATAGCTAAGGACCAATATGGAAAAGGCTTGAAGATAATACAAAATGAAGGCTATGATGGGCATAGTGGGTTAGGACTACATCAAAATGGAAGGATAGAACCAATCACTATCTCACCATGACCAAAATACCTAGGAATAGCGTTTCAATCGCTTAGAATTGGGTTTCCTAGTACTTTCTCACCATTTCAGGAGGAAGTGAGTGCTTGTGCAGACATCGAGATATCTCACGAACCACTTCCCCTAGTTTACGATGAATCTCTTGACTCAAGTGATTGTGCATGGGATTCCCTTTCCTCTACCAGTACCATGAATATAGATGCTTTATTTTGAGAATGGGACCTAAAGATAAAACCTATACCAAAACCATCTAGTCCCCATCATAGGAAAGACTTTTCCAAAGAAGAATGGCATAAGCACTATTATTGGGAAACCCTTGATCATGCATCTTGGGCACTTGACAAACCATCTTCTGATGACTCAACCCTTGCAGTAGTCCCACAGCGGAGTTTACCTACCCATAGGAAAAAGAACAAGGAGTTAGTCCAAAACTTTTTTGACCATGTTAACCACTCTATATTTACCTTGTCAGCTTCCACCTTTGATAACTCTGATGATGACATGCCTCTCATATATCCCAAACTTATTGATTGGGATCAACAAGGTACACCCATCATAGACACATTCAAGAATGACGAAGAAATAATTGAGTTCATGGGACTTTGAGAAGGCATACCAAGAGGGGATCATAAAGCTGGTTTTACCATAGACTTGAAAACAAAGCATATTTTGGGGAGTCTATTTACACCTCTAGTCGCAAAAATGAAAATAAAAAGAAAAAAGATGAAAATGAGAAAAATGATGAGTCCCTAGGTGAAAACCAAAAGGTGCCTTTGGACGAAGAAACAGTCAAAATAAAGGATGTATCCGAGGCACCCAAGGATAGAGGTTTAAATATTCTCCCTGTTGAATAGGAAAAGTCACCAATGCTAGTAGAAGAGTCTATTGAGGTCAACATAAATACAGAAGAAAACCCTTGGCATATATACTTTGCAGCATCATTGACAGAGGCAGAACAACCTAAGTTTAAGGAATTCTTTATAGCATCATTGACATGACTGGGCTGGATCCAGACCTAATATTGCACCATCTACAATTACAGCCAGGTATTAAGCCAGTCAAACAGAAGTTAAGGAAAATACATCCATAGATTGCTCTACGGGTCAAAGCAGAACTTAAGAAACTCTTGGATGTTGGATTTATAAGAACTATAGACTATGCCGACTAGATTTCAAATCTTGTACCAGTGACTAAACCAACTGGGGGCATCCACATTTGTACAAACTTTAGAGACATCAACAAGGCATGTCCTAAGGATGACTTCCCTTTGCCAAACATAGACATGATAGTAGATCTTATAGTAGGATACGAGATGCTATCCCTCATGGATGGTTTCTCTAGATATAACCAAATCAAAATCGTGGCTGAAGACCAACACAAGACAACTTTCATGTGTCCATGGGGAACATACTATTGGAATGTTATGGCTTTTGGCCTTAAGAATGCAAGAGCTACCTATCAATGGGAAATGACTACAATTTTCCATGACTTTATACATACTCTCATGGAAGATTATGTAGATGACATTATAGCTAAATTAGAAATAAGGGCAGATCATTTGAAGGTTCTAGACAAGATATTCTAGAGGCTAGAGAATTACAACGTCAGGTTGAATCCAAAGAAGTGTTTCTTTGGAGTGAAATCAGGGAAACTTCTAGGGTATATCATTTCTAGAAGAGGCATTGAAGTAGATCTAGAGAAGGTAAGAGCTATCAAAGAAATGCCTACTCCAGTTAGCATTGGTCAACTAAGAACCTTACAGGGAAGAGTATAGTCCATCAGGCGTTTCTTTGTACAACTGGCAGACAAAATACACCCATTTCAACATTTACTCAAAAAAGAGTACCATTTGTGTGGAAACCTAAATTTTAGGACGCTTTCCAACAAATCAAGGACTATTTTCTCACTCCACTAGTCTTAATTCCACCTATAGATGGAAAACCGTTGATACTATACATTTCAACAACTCAGTCAACATTAGGAGCTCTTTTCAAACAAAACGATGATCAAGGTCATGAAAGAGTAGTCTATTACATCAGTCGTACCTTGGTGGGATATGAATTAAATTACAGCAATATAGAACATGCCTATCTTGTGGTAGTCTTTGCTACCCAAAAAATTCAGCACTATATGCTCAATCACCAAATAATGTTGGTTGCAAAGATAGATCCCCTCAAATATCTCCTAAGTAAGGAACCATTAACAGGCCAATTGGCTAAATGGGTTACGATACTTAGTGACTATGGCATCCAATATGTAGAGAGGAATTCTATAAAAGGGTAGATGATTGCAGATTAGTTAGCCGATGCACCTATGAAGGCAAACCATTCTTTAGTTTTGGATTTTCTTGACAAATTTATCTTCAAAATTGACACTAGAACATAATGGAAATTATACTTTGATGGATCACATACAAATCGAGGTTCATGAGTAGTTATCCTATTTATTACACCTCAAGGTGATACCATTCCTAAATCATTTAGGATTGCTTTCCCTTACACCAACAACATAGCAGAGTACGAAGCCTTAGTGACAGGACTAAGAATGGCAGCACAGTGGAAGATTAAGAGCCCACATGTTTTTGGCGATTCTCTGCTCATAATCCGGTAAGTAAATGATGATTATGAGACTAAGGATAAGAAACTTTCCCCCTACAAGCACATGGCTAACAGTTTCAAGTAGTACTTTGATGATATTTCCTTTCAACAAATACCATGTATTCAGAATAGGGCTGCAGATGCTATGGCAACTGTGGGTTTCTCATTGGATATTCTAAGTAACGTGCCTAAGTTTGAGTTTTTGGTTGAACAACTATTGGTCCCTACCTATGATGTCCCTGATACTGCGATGGTGTGTACGATTGTTGATCCTACTTCCCCTTGTTATAAAGAAATATTCAACTATCTAAATGACCAAACCTTACCTCTAGACTTGTCCAATAACCAACGCAAAACTTTTATCCGTAAGTCAGCTAAATACACCATCATCAGAGATACCCTATATAGACGTACCTTAGATAACTCCCTAATAAGATGTCTCAATGCTAAAGAAGAACAAACAACTTTGTGAGCAGTGCAAGAGGGTATATGCAGATCCCATTCAAGTGGTCCTACTTTATCCCATAAGATTATGAGACTAGGTTATTATTGGGCTACAATGGAGAAAGACTCATATATCTTTGTAAAGAAATGTAGATAATGTTAGATACATGGAGATTTGATAAGAGCACCAGCACAGGAGCTTTGTCTGATTACATCACCATGGCCTTTTCCCAATGGGGACTTGAACTCATAGGTAAGATACACCCCCCATCATCCATTGGCCATAAATTCATCATAACCGCCACCAAATACTTCACCAAATGGATTGAAGCTATTCCCATGAACTACATCACCGACATGCAAATATCTAAGTTTATCCTAAACTATATCATTTGTCGGTATGGTGTACCCCAATCCATAATCACAGACAATGGCCACCCATTCAAGAACTAAGAAGTATGCCATTTATGTGAAGAGTTCCATATCAAACATCATTTTTACACCCCGTATTACCCACAATGTAATGGCCAAGCTGAGGCATCTAATAAAACCATTGTTAGAATCTGGAAAAATATTGTCAATGATGTTTGTCATGACTGGCACCTACAGCTAAATCCTACCTTATGGGCTTATCAAACAAGCATCCATACTCCCACTGGTGCCACTCCATTCTCCCTAGTACTTGGATCCGAAGCTATCTTACCTATTGAGGTTGAAATTCCTTCCCTGAGCGTATCCTTGAAAGGTCACATTGACGATGAAGAATACTATGTATCTAGATTACAAGAGCTAGAGTTACTAGATGAAAAAAGACACAAAGCACTAGACCATTTGCAAGCATATCAGAATCATCTTTGTTGAAGCTATAATAGGAAATTTCTCAATAGACACTTTGACATTGGTGACCTAGTTTTAATGAAGAATCCCAAGAATCAAGCTGAATGAGAAAAGCCAGGTAAGTTTGAACTTAACTAGTTAGGGCCTTATATTGTCATAGAAGCTTTTGGATCAGGAGCATACCAACTCTCTACTCCTGAAGGAGAGCCACTTTTGTCACCAATCAACAGTCTGCATCTGAAAAGGTTCTATGCATAGCTTCTGAGAGTCCTTGTCTTAACCAGAAAAATACTAAAAAATAAAATGAAAAAACAAAAAAATGATTACCTTGATGAAAACCTGGCAAACGGGCATCTTTGTAACACCAATTTTTTTGGAAAAACAACAAAAAAGTAAAGAGAAATAATTTTTGCAATAGTGAAAACCACTTCAGTGGCGCTATGGATAAGTACCATTGTGAAAACCTGGAAAACAGGTGCCATGTGTAGTCAAACTCACTCTTTCATCTACCATGATTCCAATCAGACTTTTTCACCATCACTCATAATAAATGGTTGTCCTATCCATTGCTTGGAATGATTGACATCTAATGTCCATTCAGTCACATTCCCCACTCCATCTCACATGTCTTATTCTCGATTGGGGGAAAATCCTTGTTCTTTGTCATGACACCTTGTACATAGCATTACACCATCAGAAAATGTCCTAAAAAAATCCAAAAAAAGTAGAAAACTTAAAAAACACAAAAAAATCAAAACATGTCAGAAAATCCCAAAAATAGAGTTAGAGTAAATCATGTTAAGTTAGTCGTAGACATAGTCAAACTACGTTGCCTCTACGAATGGAAATAGGCAAGGCCATCAGTTGATGTGCCCCCAAGGCATTAGGCCTATCTGTCTAGGTTTTTCATGTATCATAGACATTAAAATCATGACTCTTTGTACATTCAAATTCATTGGCCGTGTTGAAGTACAAGGTCTCTATGTGTACAACGTAGGTAAGGCTAATCAATTGATGAGCTCCCGAGACCACACTAGGTCAGTCCAATAGGGTTCATTCACATTCACATTCACTATCACACACATTGTATGTCATCAACTTAAGTACAGATCTTCAGTCAGTTATGTTAGTTAAAGTTGGTTGAACTACAAGGTCTATGCGTGTACAACATAGGCAAGGCTAATCAATCGATGAGCCCCTAAGGCCACATTAGGTTAGTCCTTTAGGGTATCATCTCAAGTCATACACTGTCAATATACACACACACACTTCTCATCAGTCAAGGAATCAAAACAATTCATGCACCAACAAGGCAATAACTCAGAACTATCATCAAGTCAATATCAAACACATTGTCAAAGTGATCAACCTATGTCTAAGCAAGATATGTCTTTCTTGTCAACAGACGTTATCAAATTGTCATAGCCTCATGTAGCTTGCTTTCATCAATGTCATTAGGCTCCAATGTCTTATACGACACATTTTTTTCTAAAACCAGGCTTTGTCATGCCTTATACAAATAGTCACCAAGTCGAAACTAGACTTGACGTCTTACTGCAGTATGTGTCATTCCTCACATTATGCTATGTCAAACATCAAACAATCCCACAAGATCAAGTTTTCCTGAATAATTTTATTTGGCTTTATGACTTTATATGTTATTTTGTCTTATCTTTTTATCGATTTGTGAATTAAGTCTAGTTACTAGCTTTCTCAAGGATGTCCCTTGAAGGATTTAGAGAAGCAAGGATGTCTCAAGACTCTTTTTCTTTGACTATTGTCTTTCAACTATCTTTTTAAACTTTGGTTTTTGAGTCATGTAACTAGTTTCCTCAAGGATTTCCTATTAAGGATTTAGAGGAGCAATGATGTCTCATGACCCATCTTTTATTTGTTGTTGTTTGTGGTTTGTCTTGACAAAATGACTGGGGAAATCTTGTCCTTAGTATGAGTTAAGACACTCCTTGTCTACAACTATCTGTTCTTCGCAAATGGATAGCTTTGTATACTATGGTCTATCTCATATCATTGTGTGTATTATCCATTTGTGTCATGTCCTGCCCAATGATGATAACGAGCAAGCATAGCATATTTGGAAAAATATCGAAGATCATATGTTTTTTAATCAATTAACCTCTGTTATTTCTTACTAACATTCTGCATTCATTCATGCTAACATTTCTCTTCTTTGGCATAATGATAAAGTCTTGTGACACAACAAAAACATTAGATAATCTGCATATGCATACATTACATAAAAATTTCATATAGTTACATTGCATTAACATATTCATTACATATTTACGATATCATTGCATAATAGGCATTTCATCATCATAAGGTACATAATGGAAACACTACATGAATTTCACAATCACATATAAATAACATCATATAGGACATTGCATCTATTGTCATAAGTAAATAAAGACATCGATAACATCATAGACTATATAAACTCATCATGTAGAAGCATTCATTTATAACACATATACATACATCATCTAGGAAACATAATCATATAGAAGCAATGCATCACCATAAAATATAATTGCATATCATATAGAAGCCACCAAAATCATATATATTGCTCAAAATAATGTGTCATAGTACAGTGTTAGAATGTATCCATAAATAAAAATGAGCTCATAGGCTCTCTGATAAAAATACAATGTCTACATATAAAACATATCAACGTGTCCCACTCCCACTACTATCACATGGGGAAGGTGGCGGAAACTACCTCGAAGGTACTCTCTATGAGGTGGAAGGCCTATCATATGGACCTATCCTTGGTGGTCCTACCACACCCTCTATACTCTATGTCCTGGTATGATTCTTGCTCTATGATCTCTAGCTATGAACCTTTGAAAAGCTAGGAGCTCGTCTCTCTGCTAGTACCACTGACTCGTATAAATCCCTGTAATATGATGCTCTCTCAACTGATCTAACTAGATCCTGTACCATGCCATCAAATGTAGACCCACTGCAAAGGTGTATGACCTCTGTAAACTACTTCTCTATCTCCTCTCATCGGGCTATGGCCTGATCCCTCTCCATAAGTGCACTATCTCTCTCTGTGTGGGCACTATCTCTCTCTGCATGGGAACTGTCTCTCTCTATCCGAATGGCATCAAGATCTTCTATCATCAATCTCAGTCTCTCTTCCATGGCCTCCCTATCACCATCCCTAGGAGCATCATCCTCCCATCTCCCCTCTACAATCTGATCTTTGAGCTCTCTCTCCTACTCCTCCATAGGTGTGTCCTCCTCAACATCATCCTCCCCATACCCTACCAGAATACCTAGAGGATCTATATCCATATCCATATCCTCATCCTCTACAACATACTCTCTACCAATGTCTACCTCTACATGTTCCTCTACAATTACCTCCTCGGCAGCATGCTCAACTCAAACCTGTGCCTCTGCTCCACCTTCAAGGTCTATCATTGGTACATCCTCTGCCTCTGCCTCTCAAATAGGTGATAGTCCATCTACTCATCCACCTCTCTGACCTCTCCATCCTCACCTAACACCACCACCTCTGCCATCATCCCCACCACCCCTCCCTCCAAATCTACCACCTATACCTCTCTTCTGTCCTCTCAACCCTGTGCCTCATCTCTCAACTGGTGCCAGCTGATCCGGATCTATGTAAGGAATCAGATGATGCTCCACCCATCATGCATCATATGTAGCTGTGGTCCCTAGATCTGCTACTCTGTCTCTCCATCCCCACTGTAATGGTTGTAAATCATGTATCTTTGCCTCTATAGTAGCTACTGGAATCATGGGCCCCCAATATGGAACCTCTCTAGAAGAATGAGAAAACTTTTCTCTACCTCGAGGCTCATCCTGAACCTCTCTAAACTATCTCAAACTCACTCTGGAAAGTGTCTCTCTATGATAAACACACTTGAAACAATCCTCCCAATCAAGTACTATGTATGTCTACAATATGGAAAATGTCTATCCTCATCAGACCACTGCTCACAGTCCATGTATGGTCTACAAGTGAACTGATCTAAGATGTCGAGTGCATGTCTCGAATATCCAGTATCTCCTACATGGATCTAAGTGATGTTTCCCATGTACCAGAAAACATACAGAGATCTAGCCTGTCACTCTATAGTAACTGGAGGACAAAAAACAACTATCCTCTCCCATGCCCAAACCATAAGAAGAGTGGTCCCACAACTCATCGACTGTGTGTCTCTATATGCAATATCATGTAAATGGAAATATGGCATCCCTAATAGACATAGACCCTAGGCATACACAGTCTCTCTTTAACATACCCACCAACATCTCTCCCCATCCGACAGGAAAACCATGACCCCATTGATCTGGTAATACTATCCCACCTATCAGTGTACATAGTATATAGTCAATCCTCTCATATCTATTTGCCAACACTGGCCATCTGATCTCATAATGCTCAATGTCAAGCCTCCTAATATCGTCAACCTGATAAAATATGGCTAGCTCACTCAATCCACGATGGGTATCGTACATCACCCACTCTCCTTTGATTCAAAGTCTAAATATCCTTTACACATCCTCCAATGTGACAGTTGCCTCCCCAGTTGACATATGAAATGATGATGTCTCAGAGTGCCATCGCTTGCACAACACGGTGAGCATCCCTCTATTTTCCCAAATAGTGGGCATCAAAAGACAATGACGAAGACGAAGTCTCCACAAAAGCCGTATCTCTACACTACTCAGACAATCTCTCAGATCGAAGGTGTCCAGATGTGTCTCCCCCATGTAAATAGGATCTAATATAACCTGCATTTCAACCATGATGTCAAGTTTTTCAAAAGTTTTTCCTTAGAATTTTTTTTCCAAAACTTTGCCAGCCACATGTGGCTCACTTTACCAAATGCGATGCATTCAAACAAATTCATTGCATGACAAAGCGTGTGCATCACATATACATATGCATTGCACATCACCAATCCAATTTCTACCTACTACAAATGCGATGTAGAAAAGAAAATGTGGTGCATTTCCTATAACCTTTCTACCTGATACATATGCATTTCGCTAATGCAAATGTGGTTGACTAACCTACATGCATGCATCCTAATTTCATATGTGTTACCTACATACATATGCGGTGCATTTTAATCCACATGCGTTTAATGCCTAAAATTCCTATCTAGCCTAGGCATGTTTTGGCATATGTGTCGTTCCGCAGGAAAATGTGGTGCATACGAAAGCATATGCGTCGATCCCAAAAGACGGCATATGATTATTAAGTTTTCAAGGCCTAAAACTACGTGCAAAAATAACTATCAAGAGTTTGTTTTTGGGTACATACCGGTGGTCCTATGTCGGTTGGCCGCTTGAAGGTCTGGATCCGATATCCTTGATGCACAACATATGGAATGGGAGCCATCTTCATCCAATTATTAGAGCCAACTCTCAGTTCTTCAAACTCTTTCAGGTTCAAATGAATTGGTTTTCAACCTAATTCTTATTTATATTTAGGGTTTGGGTGGCATTTCTTCTGACCTTGTCCATTGGCCGCTTAACCTTTAAACTTCAATTGACCCATACATGTCTGTATCACATCCAAATTCAATTCCGTCAACTCCATAACATTTCTGACTATCAAATTAACTTATCGGGAATATTTCTTGATTTTTTTGAAATTTTTCAAAAATTTGTCAATTTTCCCGAGGGGGCATACCCTAACCTATTTCATACTAGGGCATGATCGAGGCATACTTTCTTTTACACAATGCCAAAACAACATTGTATCAAAGAGGGGAAAACTGTAGACACCAAAAATTGGTCTAGGTCTACGAGCACCACTTTCGACATAATTTTCTATTATCCATGGTCATGATTAAATAATGTTAATTATTTAATTACCTTTCTAACACATATTTCCTGTATTAATTAAATACCCCTTTTAATTATTTCACTAATTCATAATGACCTTTATTCAACATGATTAATTAAATAAATCATAATTATTTAATTATGTTGCTAACTAATTAATTCTTCCTTCTTAATTAAATAATTTATTATTTAATTACCCCTTTGTCATATTTCAACTATAATTAAATATTTATTATTTAATTATTCAATTTATCCTTTTCAACAGTCAAATTAAATAAATTATCTTTATTTATTTAATTAAGTCTTTCATTTTCAAATGTTGAATTAAATTAACATTTAATTCATTATTAATTGTTTATGTCACATTCTTCTATCGTTCAATTATCTAAATCATTCACTCACCTTCTGACTCCAGATCTATTTTAAGTCCGCCAGTTATATCCGGGTTTGATATATGATCGTCTCTGCGAGAGGACTCTTTGTCACAACCAGTCAGTTAACTAGTTCTAACTCATGTGCATGAATGTGTTTATTAATTAAATATCTTTATTTAATTAATTAATTCATGTTTGCATTCGAATTCTTCATCTTCGAGTTCTAATTTTGTCTTTGTCATTCAAAGTCTATTTCTTCTATTTTTAAAGACTCTTAACTCAAGATTAAATTGTTTATTTAATCTGGAACTCTTGTTCTTTCTATTTTTGAATAGTCTTGACACAAGATTAAGTTTTCGTTCTAATTTAGTCTTTATCTTGCAGTCTTTTCTAACTCACTTTCTATCTGACACAGAACTCACATCGCATGACATTCTTCGATCTTGTCTGTTGATCTCTCTTTGAATCTGAGCCGATCGTTCGAAAACCCAAAATCTATAAAATGGCATGTCATTATCATTATTCCTCCTCCCGAAATCATACACTTTTGAGAAGAAACTTATCTTCGATATTTTGCTTAGACATTCAACAAGGTTATGCTTGCATCAATACTAAAAATCTGAGGGCAAGAATACTGAAACAGCAAAATCGAGAAGGACAATCGAGATGATTCGAAGGCGTGGACGCATATTTGGTGAGAGCTTTCCAATCGATTTATTTAGTTTAAATATGTTTAGTTGCTTCATTCTTTGTTGTTTTGATTTAGATTATTTGTTAGATTAGACTTGATCATTTTAATATGTGCAGCTATAGCATTAATCTCCAGAAAATCTACGATCTTACACAAGGCATTCTTCGTTCTTGGGTTGACTGTCACCCTCTGTCTAAACTCCTCCATGTTCACATGCCCAAGGTTGGTATCAGATATGGTGCCCCAGTCTGAGGTGACCTTGGAAGTGACTTCCACCCCATGGAATTGGTACTTCATGTGGTCTTTGTCTTCTTTTCCCATTGGTGCTATGGAAAGCTTCTTTCCTTTCTCTTTCTCTATAGATGCTCCTCATGGTCCCGCAGCAGATTCCATAAATCTTGCACAAAATGATGCAGTAAGAACATTCATAAAGAATCGGGAAGTTTTAGCTAAATCCTACAAAACAAGGGTCAGATCCATCAATATATCATTAAAAGCTCCTAAAATCCATTAACGTTCCATATATGGGGCTTTTTTGAGTCAATTATGGCAATATGGGCCTAGGGATGTGGGTTTCCCTGAGCCGAAGGCCATTTGGAGGGCTTAGGAATAGGACGTTGTTGGGGGCACGGCGGCCTGCAAATAGCCACCCGCACTCAGAGTTTCGTCTTGGAATATTTTTCATCAGTTGAGGCCCAAAGGTATTTGGCACGTGCATAAATTAGTTTTGATCCCTTTGGAGATATTCAGTTATCTGTTTGTTCATGCGGACTCAAGGCATGCGAAGGTAGGAGGCATTGAGGTCATTTTGGAGCTCCACCATTGAGAAATAGTCGCTAGGAGGCGGAAACCTGCATGTGGCATTCCTCCATGCGGGGCCTGCGGGAGGCTTGGATGGTCTAGGCCAGCTCTCTCATGTTTAGTCGTTAAGGTGTTTGCGGGCGAGACATGTGGAAGGTTGCCAAGAGATGGATGTTTTGGGGATGCTGGTCACAAGACGGCGGCCCACACACAGTGGCCTACACCATCAGCCCAAAAAGGGGTTTGGCATTGAACGTTTTGGGTTAAAGGAGCCAGATGACAGAGGAAGGCTCAAACTCCGCCTTGAGGATGGAAGGAAAAGTGCAGCCATTCAGCAAGCATAAATCATAGGTGTTGAAATTCACACAAGACAATTGAGAGAGGGAGGGTGAATCAGTTTTATCAAATCCTTTACTTACAAACTTAATCAATTCCACTTTATCTTCATTTTTTTATTAAGTATGAACATGAAATGAAAATAACAGAAACACAACACTAAAGACACCAGATTTATGTGGAAAACCCAATGAGGGAAAAACCACAATGAGGATTAACTCACAATATAGTAGAATGCAAAATCAGATACATAGGCTCACTACCTGAGGGCTCAATGCCCAAATATAAAGGTTCACTACCCAAATTAAGGGCTCGCTGCCTTAGGACTCACTGTCTAGAAAGAGAGGCTCACTACCTACAGAAAAATACAAAGAAATAGATAAAGATCCACCACTAGGAGTTTCACAAACTTCGCAACTTGATCAGAAGATTATATATACAATGAATTTCTCTTACTACACTTCGATCTTCCATACTTTTCTTTTCACACTTGTTTGCACACTCTTCACTTGCTCGAATCAAATGATGGATGGATGATCAATTCGGTACAACTTCATTCACATTTATACCTTCTTCAACCTTGGAAACATTCATCAAGGTCGGCTATACAAATTCAAACAAGGTCAGCTACTCAACATTCCCGTGGTGGATAAGAATGTGAGAGGACCAATTAAAAATTTAATTTAGGACCCAAACAACATCTTGGATCATGCACATGCTTTCTCAAATCGATGCAAAATCATAATGTAACATGTAAACACCAGGTCAACCAAACCTAATGAAAACACCGATGATCTTTGAAGTACATGCATCACCAGCAATATAATCATACGCAGATAGCCCAACATGCTTCACAAGACATTCTACCATCTCTGAGAACAACTCGGATACATCTGCAACAAATTCAACAAACTCCATTCGCAGAGAACACTTCACCAATCCAACCGGGATAACCAACAAAAATACTGGAGCTCTGGAACAAGCCTTCTAGAGTGCCAAATCACATACAAATTTTCTAGAACACAAAAACTATCATCAAGATTAATCTCCCAGATCCACAATATCTTAAACCAACTACCAGAATACTGTGGAGCCAAAATATTTCTCCCAGTCCACAACCAGATAGCTCTGCAAACCAGTTCACACACCAGTGAACATAACTTTTACTCTCCATCAAACCAGAAGCTAAAATTCAAAATATACAATCCACTTAAGCTTATGAACACACCTCTAGATCCGCATAGGCTTAAGATCAACACAGAAGAAAATGTGGACCACATTACCGGATCATACACAGAACACACTTTAACTTAGCTTTCATTATTTCTCAATTTTTTCTCAAAAGAACTTGGAAAATACTCAACCTGTATAGTGCAAACATCAATGAAAAAATTGATGACACCACCAAACACATCCATACTTGCAACAATCTCCCCCTTTTTCATTGATGGCAACACATAATGTGAAAAACCATCAAAGATAGCATACATGATTCTTAGGAGCGACAACCTGCCAAGCATAAAAAATACATGATCTCTCTACCATATCCTACATGATTTTCAGAAGCGACAACCTGCCAAGCATAAAATTTTCACATGATCTCTCTCCCCCTTTTAAATCAATGGAAAAGGAAATTATTTCCATTTAAATTTATGTTCACTCCCCCTAAGGAGTACACCCACATCTCATACTACAACAATGCACTTCTCTACTCCCCCTGAGGAGTAGACCTCAATTATCAGTCCAAAACAAAAGAGTTTGTGAATCCACTGGACTGATGCACCACCATGTGCACTTAGTTCAAAGGAGGGGCAGAAACCCCTAACTTCCCTCTAAGATACTCAAAAGTATCCTTTGGAAGGACCTTAGTGAATATGTCTACAGCTTGTTATTTGGTAGGCACATATTCAAGTCTAACTTCATTCCTCAACACCTTCTCCCTCAGAAAATGATACTTAATAGATATGTGCTTTGTTCTAGAATGCATCACCGGACTCTTTGATATGTTTATAGCACTTATATTATCACAAAATATAGCAGTAGGTTCATCACTCACCACACCTATGTCCATCAATATTTGCTTCATCCACAGTACCTGTGTATAGCAGGATGTTGCTGCAATATACTCTGCTTCTACAGTGGATAAAGAAACTGAATCCTATTTCTTACTCAACCATGCAACTAATCTTCCTCCAAGAAAGAATGCTCCTCCACTTGTACTCTTTTGGTCATCTACACATCTAGCCCAATCAACATCAATGTAGACATTCAATGTAAAATCATTGTCCTTCAGATACCATAGCTCAAAATCTGGAGTTCCTTTAAGATATATGAATATCTTTTTCACAGTTGTAACATGTGCTTCCTTCGGTTCTGCTTGAAATCTTGAAAATAAACATATTGCATGCATAATGTTAGGTCTAGTAGCAGTAGGATACAACAATCCACCAATCATGGATTTTTACATGCTCTGATCAACTTTATCATATTCATCATCCTTAGTCAACTTACATCCAGTTACCATAGGGGTACAAATTGGTTTAGAGTCATCCATTCTAAACTTCTTCAACAATTCCTTAATATACTTAGATTGTGAATGAATATCCCTTTGTTAGTATGATTAACTTGAAGTCCAAGGAAGAAATTTAGTTCACCAATCATAGACATTTCAAATTATTTTTGCATCTCTTCAGAAAACTTCTTACACATACCTTCATTTCCACCAAAAATGATATCATCAACATATACCACAATCATCAACATCTTACCTTTCTCAATCTTGAAGTAAAGATTGTTTTCTATGAACCCCTTGGTGAATCCCTGCTTTGTCAAGTACTTATCCAGTCTAGCATACCAAGCTCTGGGACCTTGCTTCAGTCCATATAATGCTTTCTTTAACTTACAAACCATGTTCGGTTTGTCTGATAGTGAAAAACCTTCCGGTTGCTCCATATATACTTCTTCTTCCAGTTCCCCATTCAGAAATGCAGACTTGACATCCATCTGATATACCTTGAAGTCTTTATGGGTTGAAAATGCCAAGAACATCTAAATGGCCTCCATTCTTGCTACAGGTGTAAAATTTTCTTCAAAATCTATGCCTTCAACTTGTGAATATCCTTTGCATACTAGTCTTGCTTTATTCCTAACTACTTCACCATCTTCATTCAATTTGTTTCTAAATACCCACTTTGAACCAATCACATTCTTGTTTGCAGTTCTAGGGACTAATTCCCAAGTCTCATTTTTCTCTATCTATTATAGTTCCTCTTCCATTGATCTCATCTAGATTTCATCATTACATGCTTTATTCACAGTCTTAGGTTCAATCTTAGAAAGTAAACACAATTTTACCTCAACCACTTTGCTTCTTGTCTTCACTCCTTCACTTTTGTCTCTAATTATCTGATCCTCTGGATGATTTCTTTGAACATATTTAGGAGTCTTAGGTGCGAGTTTCAGGCTTTCTTCTTCTTCTTCACTTTGTTCTTTCTCTTCTTTTTCTTCTTCCTGTACTTTCTCATAGATAGGCTCATCAGTTTCAACTTCAGTTATCTTCGTTGTTCTATACAAAGCTTCATCAACCTTCACATTAGTACTTTCAATGATTTTTCTTAGCCTTTTATTAAAACATCTATATGCCTTACTGTTATTAGAATAACCAAGGAAAATTCCGTCATCACATCTAGCATCAAATTTTCCAATATTTTCTTCATCTCTTCTAATGTAACATCTACTACCAAATACCTTAAAGTATTTCACAGTAAGAGTCTTACCAGTCCATAACTCATATGGAGTCTTAGGGTTGTTACCTCTAATTTGAACTCTGTTAAGAATGTAAACAACAGTGTGAATAGCTTCTCTCCAATACACATCAGGAACATTTGATTCTTTCATCATGGTTCTAGCTACCTCTTGTACAGTTTTTTTCTTTCTCTCAACAACTTCATTCTGTTGCAGGGTTCTAGGAGCAGAATAATGTATTTTTATGCCATGCTCTTCACAAAATGCACTGAACTCACAAGATGTAAACTCTCCACCTCTATCATATCTTAAGAACTTAATTCTCAAATTTGCCTCATTTTCTACTCTTGCCTTAAATACCTTGAATCTATCAAGAGCCTGATATTTTTCTCTAAGAAATGTAACCCATGTCATCCTAGAGTAATCATCAATTAAAAGCATAAAGTACCTATCACCATTCAGGCTACCTGTTCTTATAGGACGACAGAGGTCTGTATGAATTAACTCAAGCATTCTGGTAGAAGATTGATCTTTTCCTTTAAAATTGTTTCTTGTTTGCTTTCCCATCTGACAACTTTTATAGATTGAATTAGAAGGCTTTTTTATTCTAGGTAGATCTCTCACAACTTCTCTAGAACTAATTCTAACCATATTATCAAAATTCACATGTCCCAATCTCTTGTGCCAGAGCCAACTCTCATTAATCTATGAAACAAAACATTGTCCATCACCACCTTTAAGTTGATAGATATTTCCATGAGTTCTTCTTCCTACTGCAACCACAGTTCTAGATCCTTTTCTAATCTCACAAGTGTTATCTTGAAACACAAGCTTAAAACCTTTGTTGCACATTTGTCCAACACTTAAGAGATTATGCCTTAAACCCTTTACATAGTAAACATCATCAGTATTGTGTTTTCCATCAAAGCTAATTGTTCCTTTACCAACAATCTTAGCACCAGAGTCATCTCCAAACATGACAATACATCCATCATACTTCTCAAGTTTAGTAAACTTACTCTTATCTCCAATCATATGATTTGAACATCCACTATCAATTACCCAAAAGTCTTCATCATGTATGGCATGAAAAGTAGTCACCAGAGTACCTTCTACTTCATCTTTCTTATTCTCTGGACCAGATTCCTTTCCACATTTCTTTTCTAGGGCTAGAAACAAGCATTCATCCTTATCTTCCTCAAAGTCAGATTCATCATCAGAAATTCTTGCATCTTCATTGGCATAATACAACTTCTTGAACTTTCTATCCTTCTTATCCTTGTAATTATTGTTATTACCATCCTTATTCTTCTTTTGTGTAGTTCTATTAGGACATCTAGTTGATACATAATGACCAATATTTCCACAGTTGAAACATTTAAAAGGCAACTTACCTTTGTATTTACCAGTACCTTTCTTCAATCTCCTTGTGAAAATAGCTTTCAGATCTTTTGTATCATCATCATCATCTCCTATCTTCAAGGCTTTAAAGATTGTTTCAGTCTTCTCCTTATCTCTTGAAAATTTTATCATCTCAAATGCATTCAAGACACCAAATAGATGTTCCTTAGTGAATGTCTTCAGATCATACTGTTCTTTAAGAGCAGAAACCTTGTCATTGTAATTGTCTGGTAAGGTCATCAAGATATTCTCAATTATATCCTCATCCTACATGGTACCACCTTGATTCTTGATTTCGGTTGCTATAGTGTCAACTCTCTAATAATAGCTTGCAATGTCTTCTCCATCTTCCATTCTCAAATTCTCAAATTTTTGCTTAGCAGTTAGTTTCCTTGACAACTTAACTCTCTCATTTCCTTCATAAATGTCTCTCAATTTTGTCCACATTTCATTTGCAGTAGCTAAGGAAATAAATTTTGATCTTCAATTTTAGATAGTGCACTAAAGATAGCAAACCTCAATCTTTCATTCTCTTAAAAAGTTGCAACCTCATCAATAGAGGAAGGACCGGATGTTGGAATCACACACTTCATCTCCACAGCTTTCTAGGTATTGAAACTAATTGAAATCAGGTAACTTCTCATCTATTCTTTCCAGTCACTGTAATTAGCTTCATAAAACATAGGAAGCTACAACTTGTGCACCATCTGATCTACCTCAAGTGGTTAAGCTTTTCACCGAGGAACTAGAGCTCAAATACCAATTGTTGAAATGCACACAAGACAACTAAGAGGGGGGGGTGAATCAGTTGTATCAAATCCTTTACTTACAAAATTAATCAATTCCACTTTATCTTCAATTTGTTATCAAGTATGAACATGAAATGTAAATAATAGAAACACAACACCAAAGACACCAGATTTACGTGGAAAACCCAATGAGGGAAAAATCACAGTGAGGATTAACTCATAATATAGTAGAACGCAAAACCGGATACATAGGCTCACTGTCTGAGGGCTCACTACCCAAATATAAAGGCTCACTACCTAGATTAAGGGCTCACTACCTTAGGACTCACTTTCCAGAAAGAGAGGCTCACTATCTATAGAAAAATACAAAGAAATAGATAAAGATCCACCATTAGGAGTTTCACACACTTCGCAACTTGATCAGAAGATTATATATACAATGAAGTTTTGTTGTTGCATTTCTCTCTTCCACACTCTACTTTTCGCAGTTGTTTGCACACTCTCCACTTGCTCAAATTGAATGATGGATGGATGATCAATTCTCTACAACTTCATTCACATTTATACCTTCTTCAACCTTGGAAACATCCATCAAGGTCAGCTATACAATTTCAAATCACAAATTCAAACAAGGTCGGCTACTCAACATTCTCGTGGTGGATAAGAATGTGAGAGGACCAATTACATATTTAATTTAGGACCCAAATAACATCTTGGATCACGCACATGCTTTCTCAAATCGATGCAAAAGCATAATGTAACGTGTAAACACTAGGTCAGCCAAACCTAATGAAAACATCGATGATCTTTGAAGTACATGCATCACCAACAAGATAATCATACGCAGATAGCCCAACATGCTTCACAAGACATTTTACCATCTCTGAGAACAACTCGAATACATCCGCAACAAATTCAACAAACTCCATTCGCAGAGAACACTTCACCAGTCCAACCGAGAGAACCAGCAAAAATACTAGAGCTTTGGAGCAAGCCTTCCAGAGTGCCAAATCACATACAACTTTGCTAGAACACAAAAACTATCATCAAGATTAATCTCCTAGATCCACAAGATCTGAAACCAACTACCAGACGACTATGGAGCCAAAACATTTCTCCCAGTCCACAACCAGATAACTTTGCAAACCAGTTCACACACCGGTGAACATAACGTTTACTCTCCATCAAACCAGAAGCTGAAATTCAAAATATACAATCCACTTAAGCTTATGAACACACCTTTAGATCCACATAGGCATAAGATCAACATAGAAGAAAATGTGGACCACATTACCGGATCATACATAGAACACACTTTAACTCAGCTTTCATTATTTCTCAAAAAAATTCTCAAAAGAACTTGGAAAATACTCAACCTGTAGAGTGTAGACATCAATGACAACACCACCAAACACATCCATACTTGCAACAATAGTATGGAGGGCGACAGGTGGTGGCCCGCATAGGTAGGCCTACAAGGCACTAGGACTTGGTCATTTTTTAGCGAGTTTGAGGGAGACGAAGAGGTCGGAACCCACAATGTGGAAGGACATACCTCCTTGGTCATTTTAGGAATGACGGTGACAATAGGACGGTCCGCAGATGGTGGCCCACAAAGGCTTCGTACTTGGTATTTTTCATGCAACCTCGGGCGACAACGAGGCAAGTGGGTTCCGCGGTGCGGGCGGGAGCAAAGGCTTCGCTGTTCAGGATAGTCATTGATAACAGCGGCGAAGAGTGGACGGAAGTCCGCAAGGAACGGTCTGCAGGAGGACTTAGGCTTAATTTTTTTTTCCTGGCGACACCCACAATGCGGGAAGGAGGCACAGGATGGCCATTCTTAGAATGGCGGTGAGGTAAATGCCTCTCGCAGGCAGCAGCCCACAAATCTGGACCCACAAGGGTTCATGGGTCAAGTGTTTTTGCCTAAGTGTTTGGCGTTTGCATTGTTTCAACGACAGCAACGAGGGTGTGGGTTGCAAAGGTCTCATGGCCCTAGTTAAGAATGGTCGTGGGAAGGCAAGGTTCTAGATGGCCCTAGAGGTTGAATTTAACATATTTTTCAAGTTTTTCTTCTCGTGGGTTAGTGTGGATTTCGAAAGTTGTTTAGCCATTCTAGGAGATTTATTAGTTTTACCTTAAGATTTTAACATTTTGGAAACTTAACTCAAAAAAAAAAAATTCAGGTTGGGTGGCGGCGGACCTACTTGGAAAGTCTGAAGAAATGGATAAATCTTAAGCCTTGAATCGTCTAGGAGGTCATGCGAGTGTGAGGGCGGCGGCAGTAGGCTGGAGCTCTGACAACTTTTGAATCTTGGTCGATGAAAATGATAGGTCGAATGGCCTATTTATAGGATTTTAAGCATTAATGACCCACATTAATTGCAAGTATGGCGATAGTTGAAGTAGTTGGGCATAGGTTTCCACACATCAGTGGCGAGAAAGGTGGGGTTCACTAAGCGGACGGAAGCTAGGGCAATGTCGTTCAAAGGTCTGCAAAGGGGGCGGCAACGGAGGACGTGGGGCCCACCATGTGAGTGGACATCCCGAGTCAGCTGCCGACAAAAATGGAAAAAAAAAGCGGAAACCCGCAAGGAGCAGCCCGCAGCCGCAGACCCGTAGAAGGCAAAGGATGCTAACCTAGAAGGCAAAGGGAAACCTGCCAAGGGAAACCTGCCAAGGGAAACCCGCAGAAGCCAAAGATTTGGGAATTTTGGGGTGGTGAACTTGATCAACTGAAGATGATGAATTTTAGGGTCCATGACCACTTTGGCGCTCAAAGAATAGGGGCACAAAAAATGAGGAAAGGGAAAAAAGTGACCCGACGAGGGTGAAAAGAGAGGGTCCCTGTTTCGAACGGGGCGTGTGTGCTATAGGCACAACAATTTTGCTACCAAGGAGTAGAATAAGCTCATCTAGATAGGTACTCTAAAACCCTCTAAGTATCATTCCTTTGTTGCAAACTAGGACATGAAAGAACAAATAAGGGAAATAAACAAAAAAATCAAACTTTTTATAGAAATAAAGTTTCTTCATTTATGAGCTTGTTTGGTGTAAGTGGATATGTTGGACAAACTTGTAGAAAATGGGTCAATTGATAAGTTCAAAGCACAATTGATTGTTAAGAAATTTTCTCAAAATCTTAGCATTGACCTCACTAAGACCTTTGTACCAATTGAAAAGATGAGCTCTACTCGACTCACACTTCCTATTATTGCAACACATTACTCGAAGACTCATCAAATAAACATAGAGTGATTTTTTTCATAGAGACCTTATGGAGGAGTTATTTATAGAGTAAGTGTAGGAGTTTCTATAGAATTACTTCATGCTTTGCAGTCTTTAGAAATCTATCTATAACATGAAAGGCCCCTCAAGTTTGGTATGCTAAGATGAATTCCTTGAAACTTCTCATAATTGGGTTTTCTAGATGCTATTACGATTCAAACATCTACACCTTGTAGCAAGATGACCCTCATATTTCTAATTTTGTATGTTGATGACGTATTGATCATGTGGAGTTCTTCATCTTCCATTGCATTAAATTTTCCCTTCATTATATTTTTTATGACCAACTTAGGTTTGTTGCATTATTTTCTTAAGATTAAGATATCTCAATTTACTTCTAGGATTACTATTACATAATCTACATATGCAAATCAATAAGAAGAAGATTTACATTTGTGGGTTATGATGCATGGATGCAGCATCCATGCCCTGATGCATTTACGGGGCTGGATAGCCACAGCCATTTTCTAGGGTCTAATTTTACTCAACATTCAATAGAAATCCCTAATGATGATATTGGTATTGTTCAAATAATATTGATTGTCTGAAGTTGATTTCCATATCTTTGATGAGCTAATAATTATAGTAGATCAACATGCACATTTTGATGTTAACAGTACTTGTGATTTTGTTATTATAACATGTTTGAATATCACATTGAAATTATGAATCAAGACCTTCCCAAAACTTGCACCTCTTGTAACCTACTTCACAAACAACTTTCATTGTTATTTATGGAAAGGAATAATCTTCTAAACTGCATCTATCAAAATAGAAGTTGAGTAATGTTATAAATTTCCATGTTGGGATTTACTAGAATTGCTCAAAAAGATGCATCATCATTGGGGTCTACATTACCTAATGATACTTAAATCCTCTAATTTAATTAAAAAAAATCAACAAAAATATTGAAACAATTAAAATGTAAATATATTTTTAATTGTAATGGTTAAATTATAAGTATGAATAATTTCTAAGGGTAGATTATATTGATCAAAAGAGTAACTATTTATTGGTCTCCTTTTTAAGTTATTAACCAAGTATGTTTAGGAGACCACTAAGAATCTCACCACTAGCTTTTGAAAAAAATCTACAAATGTAAATAACTTTCAAAGATAGACATATTGATCAAAAGAGACCATGTATTTCTAGATCTCCCTTTTCAATCTATTAACCAAGTTTGTTTAAGAGACCACTAACAATCTCACCACTAGTTTTTGAAAATTGAATAGTGTTTTTTTAAGAGACATTGATTTTTACTAAATCTATAGTGAAACTACTAGGGGACTTCCTTTACATTCTAAGATAGAGCCAAAGTTTTTTTTTATGGTTAAAATTACCTTGATCTTATTTTAGGGACTTCCTTTAGATTCTAAGATAGAGCTAAAAGATCCTTTTATGGTTAAAATTTATTTGAGATTATTTTTTTATTTTATCATTTGGGTTTGCATCTTAATAAATCAATGAATTTGTATAAACCTTAATCTAGAATCATTTTCACTCTGGATAATCACAATAAAATCTTTTTTTCTAAATCTCTCTCAAGTTGTTGATTGATCTAATCTCTTATCACACAACTTATATCATGGAGTTTTTAAATCACCTCAACAACTATCTACAATACTTCTTTCTTTTGTATATATTTACATCATACTAATATTTTTCAAAAAAATCTTTTTGACATGCAATTAGGTATGAATAAAGGAGTCGGATGACGTTTACCCCTTATTTCACCACTTAACACATTCCTACACACCCTTTTAAGTTGTGGAAATTGGTGAGTAATATCTCAACATTCTAAGAATTCCTAATGTCCTCTACTTTTGTGTACCTGGGCATATATGGCATTAGGGGTTATTGAAGATGCCAACATGTTGCACACATCACTTTAATTAGTTATAGTGGTTCATATGAATAATTTGTGTAATTGGTAATGTTGGGTAATAAGTCAGCATATGATGGGGTTGTTGGTTCACCTACATTATGTTATGAGGTTATTTATATTTAAAAGGTGATATCAATGTAAGCAATATGTGAAGGGTATTTTATGTGTTTGGAAGGATTCATGTATAATGTTGCCCTACCTTAAGTTTTATTCTATTTCTAAGTAATATGAATACTAGGATTTTTTGGTCATCAAACATCTCATGTCATGTGACCTCTCATATTCTACATATTATTATTGTTTCATAAATTTCTAAAATCATATGAAAGGGTCTAAAAAACTATATTAGTAGGGAGAATTTTCTGTACATGATATATATTCTTTATTTTGCATGTCGTGGGTTTGGGCTTATATAATTTAATGTTTTAAGTTATCTTTAAAGTTGTAAATGTCATGTGATGTCATAATCGCTTATGTTTATTGTTATTATTTATTATTTATTAGATTTTTGTATTTTTATTATGGATAAGAAAAGAACTAATTTATTTTCATTTAAGTTGTAAATAATCAATAATATTTGATGATATTAGTCTATAAATACATGTTCTAAAATTATCAATCACATGAAGTATCAAGTTGCTACTATATGCCATATGCATGGTTTCCCTTGATATTTAAGGTAGCAGGTCTATTTGATCTTCAAATCCTCCACAATCATTTCATACTCAAATTCATAAAAACATTGAGAATTATTTAAACCACCTTGACTAAGCATATAATACATTAGAGTTTATAATCAACCTCAAAGAAAAAGTTAATTTCAAGCTTACTATTAATCATGTGATCAACAATTTGGTACCATATGGCCTCACAATTGTACTAACCAAAAGGGGTATAAATTCCCTTAAAAAGTAGTCAAATTTGTAGCACAAATGAGCAAATATAAATATCTTTCCAATTGGGTTAAAAAGAAAGTAGAATTGTAATACCACTAGTGTTATAAGTAGGACTATGTGAAGATCTAATAGTTCAATATCAACCTAAATTACTAACAGAAAAATGAAATTGGGTACATTTTATATACATCCACACAAAATACATATTAAACAATAAATATATACATACTTTAGCCATGTACAAAGATTTAATGCCTATGGATTATATATTAACTAAATATTATAAATAGACTAATATATATATATAATCTATAGACATTAAATCTTCACATAATCTTGAAGACATTAATGTTGATTTATTTAGACCAATGATATGTAAATAGGGTGATTATCCTGCACTCTACCCCTTACTAACAAATTTAATTTGATGTAAATATCTTCATGTGCAAATATTATAAATAGACAAACAATTATGTGTTAAACCATTATCATCAGTAAATTTATGTGATGGTTGATTGTCCTCCTATAATCCATACCTCTCATAATGTTGTTGTCTCTACTATTCACTTGAAGGATGTGTCACCAAGGGAAGTTGGGACTTGTGTAGTATTAAAAGAGGGAGATTTGGGGATGGCATACAACTCAAGATCAACTCATGTGGTGGCTCCCATAATGCTTGGTAAACAACGCTCAAGGACCTTGTAGGGTGGGATTTTCTGAGTTGATCCCTCATCCTAGATCACATAACATGGAAGGTTTTTCCCCTTCAAAGAATATTTTCTCATCTCCAACCATTAGGTTCCAAAAATTTCCACAAGTCTTATGTATTTTTTTTTTTAAATTGGGGGTAAATGCTTTTAATCAGAGTTATGAGTCAATGAGACCACATACGAGGGCTCTCATCCCCAACATGAATACTCAAAATTATCATCCCAACAAATATTTGAAGGAGAAAATGATGCAGAGGATAAACAAGGATAAAAACAAATATTTGGGATTCTATTGACTCTTTTGAAGGTGTCTCAAACCCTACCACGCAAGCTTTCCTACAAGACTTTCTCTCTAGGCTCAAACCCTTAAGAAAGAACTAATTGGGGTGATTTTTGTATCAAATATCACTCTTCAAACCTTCAACACACTCCACAGGGTCTCATCAAACCCCTACTTGCTATGGTAAACTCAAACAAATATGCTTTCATTAACCCCCAAAGACCTAGGGTCTTGACAGTCTTTTTGGACAGTGAACACACTCAAACTTGCATAATTCACACAAATGATTGATTTGTCAATTTTCCTTTGGTAGACATCTTACCAACAACCTAAAGAAGGTTTTCACCAAATTTTATGAATTTTCACTATTGCAAATAGAAGTTATGGATTATTTTGTCTTGTTGAAAACCCTAGCTCTGTGACAGGGCGGTTAGTAGGTTTTTGCTTGTTTCTCAAAAAAAACACAATGAAATTGCACAAAACCAAAAGAATTTGACTCTCTAGATAAAGCTCCAACTTTTCATCCACTCATAGACCTGTCACCGTTCTATAGAAGGTCGTACAAGACTGATTTTTAACTGTTTTTGCATAAAATTGTCATAAATTATGAAGAAAATATGGTATTTTCATGAAAAAATTCTCCCACATCTTGGAGTTTTCCTTCCATTTCTTCAGTGTGAATGATCATCAATAATAGTTAGAAAATGAATACATCTATCTTTTCCTTCAAAACCTAATGTCTAATGTATCAAACTTAAAACATATGCCCTTTTTTACAACCTAGAATTGAAAACAAAACATGTAATGAGACCCTACATGGTATTTTAAGACCTTATTGGACTCAAAAATCCCAAAAATAAGGCTGAGGAACAAACCCCAACCCTTCAACAAGCCAAAATCACCTACGAAATTCAAATTTGCATTTTGGCAGGAAAATCAAAATTTGAATTTCTAGGCATATTTAAACAACCTAGACCATTGTACATGATCCCAATGGACCCCCTAAGACCTTCATCAACTCAACTAGGAATATTAACATAAAAATGGGTCATAAAAGCATCACTAGATTTATGCTCCTACATCATACTCCCAAGGGAAAAAAAAAATGAAACTCAATTTCCACCTGAGAGGAGGTTTGCAATAGTCTTTCCATGCTTGATGATGTCTGATTTTGTCATCCATGTGGCATCCTCATATGGGAGTTACTTCCATTTTACCAAATATTGAAAGTATTGCTTGCCTATGGTCTTCTTGCTCTCTTTGGTATCAAGAATACACTCTAACTCTATTGGTTTGATATATTGTATATACCTGCTCCTTCATCAAATGACATCCCCTTTGTAAGGGTATAAGGAAGCAACATTGAAAACTGGTGATATGCCTACTCCACTAGGCAATTCTATCTCATAGGAATTGTTGGAAAACTTCTTAACAATCCTACAAGGACCTATTTTATTCATCTTCAACTTGGTATACTCACCCTTGGGAAAAAAATTATTCCTGTGATGTGCTTAGACAAGATCTCCAACCTTAAAACTGACCTCCCTTCTCTTCAAATCTGCCTTTTGTTTGTACTTTTCCACACTAGCTTGGAGCTGTTGTTTCACTTGTTGATGTATCTCGTGCATGGTAATTGCAAATTGTTCACCCTCTACACTTTGCTTCTCCATACCACTAAGGTCTCTAAGTTCAAACACTCCTCTTGGCTGCATGTCATAGACCACCTCAAATGGACTCTTGTCAATGCTCCTATTCACTAAGTCATTATAAGAAAATTTTGCTTGGGGTAATACAAGATCCCATTATTTAGGATGATCCCTTGAAAGGAATCTTAGTAGGTTTCCTAGGCTCCTATTGACCACCTCAATTTGGCCATCTGTCTGAGGGTGGTAGGCTGAGCTAAAACTGAGATTTGTACCAAGCTTTCTCCATAATGTCCTCCAAAAGTGTCCTAGAAACTTGCTATCTCTATCAAAGATTATGCTCAATGGCAATCCATGAATTTGAACAACCTCTTTGAAGAAAAAACCTGCAACATATGAAGCATCACTTGTACTTTTTCTAGGAATGAAGTGAGCCATCTTGGAAAACCCATCAACAACTACATAAATTGAATCAAAACTCCTTTGAGTCTTTGGTAATCCCGTAACAAAGTCCATACTGATGGATTCCCAAGGCCTATTGGGAATGGGTAAAGGCTGGTACAATATTGCATTAGTGTTGCTCCCTTTTTCTTTTTTGACATATAGTACACCTCTCCACTAATCATCTTACATTTGTTTGCATCCTTGGCCAAAAGTAGTTCCTCCTTAGTTGTTCTAGTGTCTTGTCAAGTCCAAAATGACCTGTCAATACTCCCACAATGCTTCTCCTTGATGAGATTTTCCCTCATGGAACATTTTAGCACACAAAGTTGTGCTCCTTTAAACAATAAATCATCTTGTATAAGGTAATCTAACCACTTCTTTTTGTTAGTGATAATAGGCTACTTGAAAATCTCAGACTTCCTTGAAATCCTCATCATCCTCATACATCTCCTTGAGTGCTTCAATCCCAACACTTTTTAACTAAATTTCTTGCACCATTAATGCTTTCTTGCTTCAAGCATTAGCCACCTTGTTACTCTGCCCCTTCTTGTGTTTGATTGTGAAAGTGAAGTTTTGTAGGTACTCAACCCACTTAATGTGCCTTTGATTGAGTTTTTCTTGGCTATTTATAAATTGAAGTGCATGATTGTCTGTATAGACCACAAACTCCTTAGGCAAAAGGTAATGTCTCAATTTTTTTAGTGACTAAACCATTGCATACATCTCTAAGCCCTATGAAGAGTACTTCTTTGCATCATTTAGTTTTTCACTAAAATATGCTATTGGCTTAAAACTGCCCCTATTGCATATCCACTAGCATCACATTCTATTTGAAAGACCTTATTGAAGTCAGGTAAGGCCAAGATAGGTTGCCTAGTCACTCTTTTTTACATATTGGAAACTCTTATCAGCTTGTTCAGTCCACACTAACTTCTTTTTTCTTATCCCCTTTAATAGTGTCTATGATAGGTGCACATATATGATTGAATTTTTTGATAAATTTCCTATAAAAACTTGTAAGCCCATGGAAACTTCTTACCTCTGTGACTGATCTAGGTGTAGGCCATCCCAATATTACCTTCACTTTGCTTGGATCCATCTTCAAAATTCCCTTTGAGACCACAAAACCAAGGTATAGAAATTTTATCTTCATGAACTCACACTTTTTAAGATTGATTAGCAATTTTTCCTCTTGTAGCCTTCTTAACACCAAACTCAAGTGATACAAATGTTCTTTGTTAGAACTGAAAACCAATATTTCATCGAGATAAACAACAATAAACTTACTAATGTATGGCTTGAGGACCTCATTCATGAGCCTCATGAAGGTGTTAGGTGCATTAGAAATGCCAAATGGCATAACAAGCCACTCATATAGGCCCTTATTTGTTTTTAATGTTGCTTTCCATTCATCTCCTTATCTGATCCTTATTTGATGGTATCCACTTTTGAGATCTATCTTTGAGAAGTAACTTGCCCCACTTAAACAATCCATTAAGTCCTCTATTCTTGGAAGTGGAAACCTATATCTAATTGTTTTGTTTATTGCCCTAGAGTCAGTACACGTTCTCCACTCACCTCCTTTCTTAGGTGCCTAAACAGTTGGAACTGCACAAGGACTAAGGCTCTTCCTAATTAGCCCTTTGTCAAGCAACTCTTGTACCTGTTTTCTAATTTCCTCATTTTGTTGGGGTGTCATCTTGCAGGTTGCCTTGTTTGGTACACTAGCCCCTGGTATATAGTCTATATGATAACTAATATCTCTTATTGGAGGCAAGTAGTTAGGAATTTCTTCCACAACTATGTTTGCATAACCCTTCAACATGTCTTGAATCTCCCATGGCAACTCATCAATTCTTGTTGTTGTTATGACAGTCCTCGGTCTGACCATCACTGCAAAACCTATCTCTTCCTCTTCCATTATCTTTAGAAACTCTTTTTCATTAACTAACATCACACTTGATCCAACCTTTTGGTCTTTATCTTCCTCCTTCAAAGGTGCTAAGGTATAGGTAAATCCATCATTCTCCAGATCATAGACATTCTTTTTACCATCATGCATTATTTTTCTATCATATTGTCAAGGCCTACCAAAGAATACATGGCACACATCCATAGGGATGATATCACATAACACCTTGTCTTTGTACCTTCCTATTTGAAACTCTACCAAATATTGTTCATTGATTAATACTTGTTGTCCCTTATTCAACCATGAGACTTTATATGGTGTAGGATGAGGTAATCTCTTCAAATTTAGTTTATCTACCATCTCAACAACAATTAGATTATCACTAATACCTGAATCTATAACAACTTGACAACACTTACCTTGACACTTTCAAACAGTCTTGAATAGTGACTTCCTTTGAGGTGGCTCCTTCTCCATTGGAACCTTGATCAATGTCCCTTCTCATCAGCAAGGATTCTCCTTTCTCTGGTTCTTCTAGTTATGGTAAGGAGTTAACACTTTCTTCATCTCCTCTTTGAGCAACTTGAGTTCTTTCATTCCTAAAGGTGGTAGTTGATTGCTCTTCTGGACACTCCCAAGCTTGATGACCTGTAGACTTGTTGCACTTGTAGCATTTACCTGTGAAACCATTGAATCCTCCTCTTTGTCCAAATTTGCCCCTAAAGTTAGGCCGTCTTCCTCTAAAACCTCCTCTTGAACTTGATGCTTGTTCTTGGGGGGTGCTTGACTCACCTTGACTTCTTTGTGACTATCCTCTACCAACATATGGACCTCTACCTCTATTTTTTAAGATTCGGGTAGATTGGAGCAATAAACATTAACAATTATATGTAAATTAAATAACCCAGAAATTAAAAAAGTCCTTCCTCTACCTCTATTTGTTAGGATTCAGGCAGATTGGAGCAATAAACATTAACAATTATATGTACATTAAATAACCCAGAAATAACACTGAAGAATAACACAAAAGAGATCAACACAAAAATTTAGCGTGGTTCACCCAATATGGGCTACACCCACAAAAACTCAGCCACGCAATGATTTTATTATCCAGTGTGAAACTGATTACAATCTCACGAATGCCATACCACAACATACATCTTGGCCACTTATAACAAGCTTTTTTGGAAGCTTCTAGAATTAGGGTTTTACAATCATTTTTTAATTTGACCGTGTTAGCGGGAAAACCTTGATTGTTAATAGAGGAAAAACCTTGACGAGTTAACGAAAAAAAAACATCGGGGGTTGCACGCCTGAACCACCGCTGTTGAGGGTTGCCACTCTCGAACCCTAGCGAGGATACGCTATGAGTGTACAATATTTGCATGATCAGTCACCACAAATCAGCACTATTCTGCTTTTCTTGCTTCCTATTCAACTTCTCCTCATCCTTTAAGGTTAATTGATAACACTCTTCAAGTGTCTTGGGGCTTGTAAGGCTCAAATCATCTTGCAAGTTGTACTTTAATCCATTAAGGTATCTTGCAACCTTGTCAGTGTCATCCTCCATGGGTCTTGATATGATACTCAACTTGTAAAACTCTTCAATGTACTCTTTCACTCTCATATCCTTCTGTTTCCAAGTTCTGGAACTTCCTCTACAACTGAGTCATGTAGTCACTAGGCATGAATTTGCCCTTCAACTTGGAAATCATCATATTCCAAGAAGTAATCTTGGATTTTCCTTTCTTTCTCCTTTCTTCCTAAACATAATCCCACAATAAGGATGCATGACCTTTCAACTTGGTCCTAGCCAACTTTACTTGTTGCTCTTCAGGTACCTCTTCAAACTCAAAGTACTTGTCCAACTCCCCTATCCAATCAAGGAGTTCTTCACCATTCAAACTACCTAAATAAACTAGAATTTCCATCTTCACCTTGGTTCCTTCACCCTTGACTGCCTTCAACAATCTTTCCATCCTCACATCATCAGCATCCCTCTCTTCTTGAGGTTCTTCTTGAGGTTCTTCTTGAGGTACTTTATCCACCACTTCTTCTTGGTCACTCATATCCCCTATAACCACTCCTCTTCTTTGGTTAGCTTCCACTACAGTGAGTCTTGCATCCAAACTAACTCTCATTTCCCTCATTTCTCTAGCAAGGGCTTCTCCCAATTGTGTTGCTATTCTCTCTGCCACCCTTTCAGCTGCATTGAGTCTTGGAGGCATCTTTCTCCTTTTGGATTGTTAACCCTTGTCTTGGTTTTCTTGGCTTAATCTGGCTTTGATACCAATAATGATGCAGAGAATAAACAAGGACAAAAACAAATGTTTCAAATTCTATTGACTCTTCTAAAAGTGTCTCAAACTCTACCTTGCAAGCTTTCCTACAAGCCTTTCTCTCTAGGCTCAAACCCTTAAGAAAGAACTAATTAGGGTGCTTGTTGTATCAAATCTCACTCTTTAAACCTTCAACACATTCCATCAAACCCCCACTTGCTATGTTGAACTCAAACAAATATGTTTTTATTAACCCTCAAAGACCTAGGGTCTTGACAGTCGTTTTGGACAGTAAACACACACAGACTTGCATAACTCACACAAATGATTGATTTGTCAATTTTCCTTTGGTAAACATCTAACCAACAACGTGAAGAAGGTTTTCACTAAATTTTATGAATTTTCACCAATGCAAACAAAAGTTATGAATTATTTTGTCTTGCTAGAAAACCCTAGCTCTGTGACGGGGCAGTTAGTAGGTTTTTGCTTGTTTCTCAAACAAAATACAATGAAATTGCACAAAACCAAAAGTATTCAACTCTCCAGACAAAGCTCCAACTTTCCATCCACTCGCAGACTTATCACTGTTTCGTACAAGAATGAGTTTTAATTGTTTTTGCATATAACTATCACAAATTATAAAGAAAACGGGGTATTTTCATGAAAACTTGCTCCCACATCTTCTTGGAGTGTTCCTTCCATTTATTCAACATGAATGATCATCAATAACAGTTACAAAACGAATACATTTGTCTTTTCCTTCAAAACCTAATGTCTAATGTATCAAACTTGAAACATATGCCCTTTTTTACAACCTAGAATTGAAAACAAAACATGTAAAGAGACCCTACATGGTCTTTCATGGTCTTTTAAACCCTATTGGACTCAACAAACCCAAAACTAAGGTTCAAGAATAAACCCCAACCCTTCAACAAGCCAAAATCATCTAGGAAATTCAAATTTGCATTTTGGTAAGAAAATCAAAATTTGAATTTCTAGGCCTATTTAAACAACCTAGACCATTGGACATGATCCCAATGGACCCCCTAAGACCTTCATCAACTCAACTAGGACTCTTAACATCAAAATGAGTCGTAAAAACATCACCAGAGTGATGCTTCTGCATCAACAAAGCAAATGTGCAAGTGAAGGGCTCTCACAAGTTTGAGAAGCTTGTTCCATTGAAATGCTTAAGGCAATCCCGTTGTTTGGTCTTTGGGGAGCAAATTTTTGAAGAAGCTACTGGGGAATGGACTGATTTGTAAATTTAGTCAATTTTGACCTGATATTCCAGAGGAAACTGAAAGAAGCTAATGGAAAGCAATGTGGAATTATACCCCTATGTATAGGGTCTTTTTATTGCAATTTTTTAATCCAAAACAGATAGATTTAATTCTCTATGAGAAGATGTGTATCTAAGGTAATCACTCTCATAATGAAAAACCATGGTTTTCAACTTTTAAACCTTTGACAAAATCCTTTACAATGGTTCATGTTTGGGTCAAGCTCTCTAATCTCTATGCAGTCCTAATTGACTCTTGTTTGCAGGCTATAGTAAACTCACTCAGTGATTATATGTGAATTGCTTCTCAATCCTCTACTTTCTCCAATACCATTTTTTTATTGTAGTCAAGTAGAGATACATATTTCAAAGGATCTTTGTGCAAATTAGGCTCAAAATGAAGGACCGCATGTGGATACGATAGATAGATTATGAGAATCTTTTGTTCCATTGTCAAAGGTGTTTTGCAACAAACGATGCAGCTTCAAAATGTTTAAGCCTGACATGGTAACTAGATCAACTTCTAGGTGGAAAGGTGCTAAATCCCACAAACTAACATTTTCAAGCATGTTGGGAAGCAAGGGCCCTCTAAACTTTCTCAAAGGCTCATTTGGCTTCAAACCCAATGAAGTTGATAGGCCATTGAAGGCTTCTATAAATACTCCTTTTAACTATATGTGTAGATCCTTCTGGTAGGAGATGCTCACCTCTTTAGGGTTCAGGGGCTGCATCCTCTTTTAGACCTACCAATCAATCTAGTATCGATGCCTAATCTTCAAGGGCTCTCAAAGCAGGTCAGAAATTACTATCACTACGGCAGCCAAATGTAGTTGGTCCCTTTTCAAGGTATATGTCAAGATAGTTGATTCTTTGCCATTGTTATTTTGTCTCTCTGGCTTTTTCAGCCTATTGCCTCGAGAACCCACAATTATATTATTAAAACACTCATAGACTACATTAATTTTTTACGCAGAAGGCGTATCCAATATGAAGAAGAGCAAGCTAATATTTAAAATCAACGGTTCACCTTTTACGAAAAGAGTGGGAAATGATTATAAGTCTCTGTCGTTGGATATTCTGACCACCACCGTCGCTGCTTTCCCATTTGAAGTGTGTCGAGCAAGCTATTTTTTAAAATCAACGCTTCACCTTTTTCGAGAAGGCATGGGAGACTATCATGGTGATCCTGGACGTTTATTTATCCGCCCGTCTTCTTTCCCGTCGAGCTTAATCTTTTTAGCCATTTAGTATTCTCACTAGGAAATAAATTATGACCAGTTGAAACGTTCCTCACTACAAACTGTCAGATACTCCAATTTTTCTCCGCCTGTGTTTTCTTCGGGAGAGCAAACCACAATATCTTTTCGCCGGCTTCATACCCTTCGCCTGTCAGCATTGTATTGAATACCATTCGAAGCATTTATGGATCCAAATTTGGCGTGTAAGTGGGGTCATGTCAAAATGAAAATTAATGCGTTCACCAGGGATCATGTCATGTCAACGAGTCCTTGGTTTATCGATGAAGTTGAAAGGTTCTAAATGAGCCCACCAAGGATCAAAAGACTCTGACACCGAAAAAGGGATGAGGTCGGGATCGTGCCCAGACAAATTTGGCAGAATGGATACCCCTCAGTCCTTGGCTCTTAGCCGAAGAGGTTCAGCCCAAGAAGGCTCGTGCTCCGTATCAGTTAGCAAAAAAGAATTTGTGGATGACCTCCAAAAAAATAAAAATTCATGCGTCAAAACATCTCAATGAATGTTGTCTCAAGCTATAAAATGCAAATGAATGTAACCTCATTGAATATTTTCATTAATCTTGCAATTTCGATAATATATTCATAAATAAGAGTTGCTTGTATGGGTCATTGAATGAATGCAGAGAGAATCAAAACCATGAAAGTTGACTATTTTCATCGTGCCCTAGTTCCAGTTAATGCCATCTCAATAAGTTTTCTTTGGGATTTAGGCAATGGATTAAGCTCAAGACCATAATCAGGGCTCTTTGTTAATAAGTTTTTCTTTTCACTTTATGGCATAATTTTGAGAATGTGACAGATCAAGTATTAGAAGAGAGCATTACTTCCCCGTCCTAGCCAGGGGAGAAGCATCTCAGATTAGACCCCTAAATAAGTAGACAAAATGTATTCTCAAAGAAGACAGCGCTTAGCACATACTTGAATCACCAAGTTCAGCCAGAGTATCTCCATATCACACAACTCTCCCATGAAAAAAGCCAAAAAACAACACTACCAAGCACCAAAAAACTGAAAATCTCTGCATAAAACAGTCTTCCAGATTTACATTCCCAAAAATATGCTTAATGGATTCCTACTCCCCATACTACATAGATTGACCATATAAAATACCAGGTTTAACAAATCCAGATTTACTGACCAATATTTGAAATAAACTTTGAACTGGAAGATGCATGGAAAATACTCAAATAAAATTTATCGTTCAAAGCTATTCAGATTCACATAATGTCATCTTCTGTTTGAGGTTGAGTTTTACTTCAAAACTAAAATATGTCCTAATCCAAATTCTACGCAGAATGGAGATGCTTTCCTTTTGTAATATGAATACCTGACCAAATCCACTATCTTCAAACAGAGCAGAGAGCCACTTTTATCTGTCACTTAGATCAGTAATAACCACTATGTCAGGATAAGCATATTTGTACTGTTTATGTAGAGTGCACTTACTGTAAATTTTTCTACAGAAAAAGTAATCCTCTTTCTTATTGTTCCACAAAACTTACCTAATGCCAATCTGCATTTTACCAAATTCTTTAATCTCAAATCCAAGAACTAGGCCTGAAGAACCAAATAGAAGATATGCAGAGTTGAATGGATAAGATAGGGCTATTTTTCAAGAACCCATAATATGGATACAACAATCATATATATAATGTATAATTATAAATAAAACCATACCAGCAAAAATCGTTTGGAAAAAAAATTTGGCAAATCAAAAGTATAAGATTTTTTGAAAAAATTGAAGAAAATCAGATTTAAAAAAAAAAAGAAAAAATTGTAGAAAAAAAGACAAACTATTTTTTTGTTAAATTTAAAGGCACTTCCATAGCATAGAAATATAGATAGCAAATAAAATAATGAGTTTAACCCATGAAACCTAGAAAATAGGATTTAGTTGTTTATATTCATATGTTGATTACATTGCATTACACAAAGCATACTTCATAGTGCATAAATAATAACTAGATTGTTACAATTTGATAAATTTCAATTGCAATATAATTTGTACAGAGTCAACCCATAAACTAATTACAAAGTTACAAAAAATCAATCATAGCCAATGACTCTTGCTACTACAAATAGAGCTATGCTAGAGGGGTGTAAATCCTAATGATGAAGCTCCTGATTTAAAGTCTCTTCTAGTTGTTCAACCTCATGACTATCCAAGTTGGCCTCTAGGATCAAAAATCCTCAAGCTCATGACTATCCAAGTTGGCCTCTAAGATCAAAAATCCTCAAGCTCGAGAAAGTCATTAAAAATATAGTTTTCCTTTGTTGAGCAGACATCATAAATTACAAAACGAGAATCAATTGGTTCATATTTGTGATTTAACAATACTTGCAATTTCTAAAATAATGTCAAAGAGAACTATATGAAAAGTATGAAAGGGAAATTATATGACAAAAGAAGCTATTGCAAAGTTCATTTTAATAGGTTTTAAATCAAATAGTTCAAGATAGAGTAATAGAAAATGCTTTTGAAACAAAATCTTAAATCTCAAAAGACCACAAATGATATTGAAATGTTCTCATTGATAACTATTTTAGCATATTTATAAAAGAGTAGAACGAGTGTATTATATTTTTTCATTAGATAATAAAGACCTATTAGTACAAAATAAGAGAGCAATTATTTGAGCCACAGTTTTAGCTATTATTATTCAAGTAAATTTTCCTTGATTTTGCATTTAAGTGGATGATGTAGTTAAAAACATTGATGGACTTTGAGTTGAGAATTTGAGAGATTATAGGTACAATTTTCAATGGAATATCAAAGCACAAGGAACATTCCCTTTCAATGGGACAATTGTTGCTGAAATCTATCTAGATCGTTAAAGAGAAAATAAATGAGGCCTACTTCGAGTCAAGTAAAAGCAATTGTATACAATGAATGTGGCAAACCACCTCAACTACCCTTGTTTGTTGTTGTTCATTTCAAACATTACATTGGACTAGCTTGGGACCATAACAATCCAAAAGATGTCCCAATAACCCCGCTAAGCTGTGGGATTTGCCGTCAAATTCCACTTAAAATGGCATGGGCATTGACAATACACAAATCACAAAGACTTAACACTTCCAAGGGCCACAATCGACATTGGCAACATTGATCGGCAAGGGCTAACATTCACAGCTATTTCACGAGTTCCTGACCTACAAAATCTTTGCATACACCCCTGCTTCACATTCCAAAAATATGCACACATGCAAAAAAACCCATATGTCGCTCGTCAAAAAAACAAAGAGACTCGCTTGCAAGTAATGTCAATTCCAACTCTTAAACACCTAAAGTACAATTCAACTACTACAAGTATCTGGTTTTCTTATTTAATTCGCTACCAATATTCTCTTTTATATTAGTTGTTATTCAAATACTAAACAGATCTACTCTTTATTACATACATTGAAATTAAAAGTTAACCTCTCACAAAATGCAACAAAATATCAAATGCCTACACCATTGTAATCAATTGCATACATTCTTATAATTACAATTAAACATTCCATGAAATCAATGGACTTTCAAAATTGTATATGTATCCTAGTTTTTACATTTTTATATCAAATCAAATCAAGTTCCCTTTCATTTGCATACTATTTCCATTTTAGTTTTTCCATGTCTTGCTTTTATAAATTATATACACAAATTCAAATACATCCATACAATTCTTCGGCATACACCATTGCACACCTAAAGTGCAATAGCTAGTATAATATATTTTAAAAATTACTAGTCTGGGTAGTGATGAAAGTAAAAAGAGCAGGTGCAAAGTAAATCTGCAGGGTTCTAAGCAACAAAAACACGAGCAAAAAATGAAAAAAGTCGCATGATATGCCACAGCATTATCTCTCTCCTGCCCGTTGAAAGCATGGACGATTGTAAATTTAAAACCAACAACAACAAAGCACAAAACTAAAGCAATAGTCTGAATACACCATGTGCACTATGCGGCTGATGAGCAAAAAGACACTAGAGCCGCTTTAGTTCTGTTAAAGGCTGAATGCAACCTTGACAAAGGAAAAGACATCTAAGAATATGCAGAAAATGCAGCAAGTAATCCCATGATCATCTTTTCACACATAGTCATTGCCCCTTATTGAACAGAGAAGTAGTGGTGACATTAACTGAGAAACAGCATTCCTACCACATTATTCTTGGCTTCCAAACTGTAATGGAGCAATTTGTGGTCCCACACGATTAACAGAGAAACAGCATTTGTAGCAGAGAGCTAAGGGGTGTTTTATTCATTTTTTACACAAAATGTGATGACCTTCCAGAGTTGCATAGATATAAACTTGTATCAGTTACCCGGAATTCTCTGTGAATTTCAGATCTCAAACTTCTTTATTATCAACAAAATGTTTTGCCAATGACCCTGTTGAGTAAGTACGATGGCACTCAATGTTCAATAGTAATGCTTCATCCATATAGAGACAATTTCTCAATTTCTAGAGCTATCATGTCCCATTAGTTCCCACTCTAACTTATTGTATTATTCTGGATTCAAATTTGCATCAAGTCAATGTAGACAAACCAATGATATGTAAATTAAATAAAACAGTATCCAACCTAATTTTTAAGTGGTGTCTCAAGATAAATGAAAGAATTTTTGGTCCATCAAACTGATCTAGGACTGGCATATCCACTGCTGATGAACCAGGTCCTAAACATAGGAGAATTCAACCAGGCGCTAATGAGCTCCCTTCAAATGGTAGAAAGGGCCCAAAATTAACTTCAGGCTGTCAATAGTTAACAAAGTCAAAAGAAATATGAACACTTATCCAAGCCCCCAAAAACAAAGGAACCCTCAAACTACAGAGAAAACCACCTAAATCAACCATGACAAAAACAAAATATGAACAAAAATTAATAATGTCTTAGGCTTCTGTAACTTGAGACGAATCCATAGCTAAATACAAACAGCCTATCAAATTATCTTCCATAATATAGCAATTGCAGTAATATTATTTCTGAAAAGATCATTTAAAGCAAATATGATCAAGCAGCCTGAACCTTGTATTTATGATAAATTTCTAGTAAACTACTAGAGGATGAAAATCATTTTAAACATGAATTTAACTTTGCACGAAACAAATTAATAACCAGGATAACGTAGCATTGAAAAATCTTATACAAATTATTGATATTATAAAATACAATTGGTCTTACAAAAACATTTTTCAAAACAGACATTACAAAATTCATTTGAAAGCAATCTCATTTAATCGTTTGTCGAGAAAAAATGACTACTGAGTTCTACAAAGACTATACCAGCACTTGACTCAACAATGGCACAAAGAAAACTTGAAATATATAGAAATATAGATCTCAAGACAATTCCCTGATAATAGCCTCTCAAGGGCCTGCAATCTATCGGTAACGTCGAAGAGAAAGACTGTTGTTTCTCTTCCAAGTAGCACGCCTAGAAGGTTGATTCTTGTGGAAGAGGTGACCTCTTCCTCGGAGACCCCTGTACTTCTTCCCAGCAGATGTTAGTCCTCGAAGTTCCCTGTGCTTGTGAACAGGATTGCATATCCAGTTTATTCTAGGATCATTTCGGATAGCCTTGTGTGCCTCATCAACAAGAATTATTTCAAAATATTTGTAGGTTGAGTCCTGTGTTGCAAAAACATAGTCAAAATTGGGCCATCATTGACACTCCAAATAACTCGCATATTGACAACAAAATACTCAGCATGCTAGCAACATCTCCTCTAGTAAATGATGATCATATGTGACTTCCAAAACACAAAGAAGAAAATCCCTCCACAGATATCAAAGATTAAACCATGCATCCCAATATTTATTGTCCATGTGCATGTCATACCATACCTGATTTATCCAGTAAGAGTTCAAAACTCTTAGTCCGCCAAGCTTCCGACCAGCTCGTTCTTCTGCCACAGATCTCAAGTTGCGCTGGAATTTGAGCTGAGTGATACCTTGATTAGTTGGTTTACCATAAACAATACCTTTAGGAACAGGCCTCTTCCTGCCTCCACGTCTAACTCTCACACGGTAAATGACATAACCCTGCACATATTTCCCAGAAGTCAGACAAGATCTGGTTTGTGTATATTGGTTAAAAATAAAGGGCATTAAATAAGTTGCATTGAAAAACCACAAAAATCGGACATCTAACATGCATACAGTTCTGCTACAGTTCATATTAATTACACAACATATCACTCTAGCTGATTCAAATGCATACTCCAACTGCATCAACTGAACTCCACTCTAGAAGTAATAACAGATGGAAGACTGGTGATGGGAATCCGAATCACTTATATTATGCTGAGGCTTTACATCTTAATCCATTGATTAAGTTAGCACTTCAAGAGAGTACAGAAACCCTAGCCACCACCTTTGTCACCAGATCTTATGCCCATATCACTCTTGTTTGAGTTTTCAAAAAAAGCAGTTTTAGGAGTATAAGTTTGCCCACAGGGTGGGTGGTCGGTCTAAGTTCTAGCTATGATTCCCTGGGATTCTAGCCATTTATCTTCCAGGGGTCGGGTAGAACCCCAGCGAATAGTGTAGGTGGGTGGCCCAATCTATATCTGAGGGTTTGCCGCTGAACTACAATTGGGTGGGTGGAAAGCTAATATTGTGGGAGGGAATTTTAGCTATAGCCTCCCACCCACTTTCTATTCTGGGTTGGGTGGGAGTGATAGAGCGGGTGGTGGGATCAAGATTCATAACCAAATACAACTGCCTCGGTTTAGCTTTCATTTGCCATACCCTGATTTTCCTGTCATAGCCTAGATGCTCACCCATTTTGGCCATGGGAGTGAAGAGCGGGTGGTGGTATCAAGATTCATAACCAAATACAACTGCCTTGGTTTAGCTTTCATCTGCCATACCCTGATTTTCCTGTCATAGCCTAGATGCTCACCCATTTTGGCCGATGATTACTACAGATAACAATCAAGCAACAAAGGCAGCAGCTAGGGGCACTACAAACTACTTAACAGAGGCAACTAGCTCTAACAATAGTCAGGCAGGCTCAGACACAAACTAGGTATTTATACCCCCAGCTCAGGCCCCTAAATTCACCTAGATCTCACCAGTGAATAAATGGCCACAAGAAACAAAATAAGGCGAACAGACTTTAAATGTGCAACTAAATAATCACATCAGAGGACTAGTTTTTTTTTTTAACTTGTGAACATCTGCCTAAAAGGTATGATACACGTAAGAACAGACCTAAGCCACAAGGTTCAGTTTAGTGATATTTTTAAAAATCTTGTGATTAAGATCAAATAATGGATATTCATTTTTTTTATATTAAAAAATCTGAATTAGAGGCAAATATGAAACCATGAAAAAATAAATAATTATTTTCTCTGAAATCCCTATTTTGTTTATCTTTATTTTACCAAGTTGGCTGGAAACAAAGCATTTCCAGGTACAAGTCGTACCAAAATCAAGTACACATCGGAATCGCCTATGGAATCTGGGAACGGTTTGGGTTTGAGCATCAGAATTGTGCAGATACATTGCAGGGCATAACCAGGCAATTCTAGGATGGATGTGGCAATTCCAAACAAATTCCAAATTGATTCCAGCGATGGTCAAATTATTCAACAAAACTTTTTGACTTTTTACCAATATTAATGGTACCAATATTATATACTTGATTACTAATTACTTTAATAATATATTTATGATTTTGATTTTTTCTGTATGAACAGTACCCAAAATATACCCAGATCACCTCCAGATTCCTGCCATTATCAGCATTACCCATATCTGTACCCACTTTCAAATTCGTTAAACTTGGTTTTATCTTGAAAAGGTTAATTTACAATTCATATACATATCAATTTCTAATTATATATTATACAATATATCATCTAAGTTCATAACTGATTGAATTTATCATGTAACTTTATATAAACCACAGGATATACCATATAAGTTTATGGCAGGTTGCTTGTATTATTTAAGTTCATATCTAATAGGATATCATATAATTTGTGGGAGACATCATATGAGTTCATAGCTGTTGGATGTATCATCTAAATTAACAGCTGACCAGATATTCTAGAAGGCTTCTCTGAGACAACTGCCGGCTCTTGAAATTGGAACTCACATTCTGCAAGAGATCAATTCATAGTATCTATACAACAACACCTACCAGTACAGATAGCACCTATTTGGTGATGGGCAATGAGTACAACAAGGTGTTTTCCTGCAAAATGTTGAATTGGAAATTTGAATCATTTGCTTGTGTTTTGGGTATTGTTGTGCACTTGGAGTTCCCATTTTGACAGGGCATAGCATGGTCATTGAAACTCCATTTGAACCCATTCTCTGAGCATTGAAAAGCTACCTACTCTTCACAGTGATGCTATCTTTTATTTGGCTACATTATTGAGGAACCGCTTTGGCATTACTTTGTGCAGATAGTAAGTGTGCTACTAAAAGCCACACCTTAACAAGGCATGACCTTGTACAACATTCCATTTTACCCCACTTTCAAAACATTGAAAAGATATCTCAGTACTCTTCAAAGTGATATATTCTTTATGTGGCTAACCAGGATGTAATATTGCTTGATTAACACCTTGTCTAATATCTTTGGGGAAAATTAAGTGATTGAATAACTCACCTCTAGTAACAATGGCTTTGATTTAAAGAATGATATTTTTTGAATTCTTTGCAGCAGTCAGCTTCTTTGGTATGTTTGTGAATTTCTAGCTATGGCTTGTGCATGCTCAAAATGGACCAATTTGATGGAGTTGTTATACTTGTGGGGCCTAAGTCAAATTGGCTGAGTCGATGACAATTAGCTTAATGCACACTACTGATTTGGGAAAAAAAAAAGTATATGCAAAACTTTGGGAACTGTTTGAGATAAAAGTTGTCTTCCAATCAAGACGATGGTGAGGGGTCCAATGAGGAACTTCAGAAATTAACAGAACCTTATAAAACAGTACTTCTACATGATTGTAAACATTTGAAGGATTTTAAATTTTACTGAATTAAATAAGTGTTAAGGACAGCATTTGGCATGCAATCATTGTATTGATACTTCCAGTGCTTTCTATGTTGTTGATTTCCTCACGTCCACTCTTTTTGATGTTGTTGAAGCTTTCATTTCTAGAAATGTTCCTTATATTCTTCATGCCTCTCCTGAAAGTAACATTTCTTATATTGTACATGTCTCCTGAAAGTAATGGTTCTTCTATTGATCATGTTGATGATTCTATTGATAATCTGACTGCTCCTTCAACTAAAAGATGATCAGGACACTTAATTTGTTACTGGCAGGACTACTCTTAAGTTTCGTGCACTTTAAAAACACACAGAAGGCATTGGTTCTAAAGTTTCTTATTCAAATGGTATACACGGATGGAGTACTTGGTAAGCATGGACATGGGATTGAAACTCCCCTTGAGGTAACATTTAAAATTTGAATGTGCAAAACAACATGGCTATATAAAAGTAATAATAAGTGACAATGCGATACACCAATTATGGATTCTCCTCAAAAAGGAATCAGAGTCTTCATTGTACACCCATGATAAAAGCAATTATGAAAAAGGAAGAATTATGTCATAATTGTGGCAAAGCAGAAAATTTTGTGAGGAATTGCTTCAAGAAAGCAGAGAGATGAGAAAGAATGATAAGAGCAGGAGAGATTCTTAGAACAGAGGAGATACTTTAGCCCGCATGGTTCATTCACAAAGAGAAGCTGGGATAGGCACAATCATCGTGTGAAGGAAATAGGAGGCATTCTTGGCCTCAACACAAGACATGGTGAAGCCTTTGCAGAACTAAAGAAGTATGATAGATATGCATCATATTACGATCTCCATACATTTGGGTCTAGCAGCCATATTAAGATAAGGAAGCAGATGGAAAAATGATGGGTAAACATTTCATTGGCTGTGAGACGGGATGAGAAGGGCATAAACATGAACATTTGGCTCTCACTGTGTATTTTTCCTTTGCAATATTAATAGTTTGTTATAAAGATGATGTGAGGACACATGATGGACAACTGAAAGAGATCATGTATTTGCATATGGTAGAGCTTGTGATAAGAAGTGTGCATCGGATTGGATAACTATGTTTTTAATTTTGATGTCATCTTATACTACTGTACTACATGATGGAGGTTGACTCACTTATGAATGTGCTGCCCAATGATAAAATATGCAGCTTGAAGGAGTGTGACTTGAGAAAATAACGTAAATCAGATTGAAAAATAAATCAGAGAAAATGGTAAAGCATTTCAATACTACCATGCCAACAAGCAACTTGTTTGATAGGTGCCGTTATATTGTACAGTCTCCTGTGCTAAGGAATTCAAACATCTGTTATTCTAATCTGAAACATTTTGAAGTGAAGAGTTCCAGTTCAGAATCATTGTAATCAGACCATCCACAACTAAACAAACTTAAATAACTTATCAAAATTGCTCCCAAATTAAGTGTTTTCCCAATATATGCACATATTAAAGGGTTAGCCACACCAAACAATTTTTTGTAAAACCCTTAAAAAGCATTCTCTACTCATTTGCTTCTCAGAGACAACTTCCCACCATCCTCGGTAGTTTCTCAAACCTTGAAAATTTCTTCTTGTGTCTCAACTTCTCATCATTGTAGGCAGTTTCACAAAACTTGAAGAACTGGGGAAGCCAAACTTCTTCCTCTGGGTTGATATCGATTTTGCAGTGTCTTGGTTATGTATTGTCAGATGGTATGTGAAGGAGTTGGCAGCAGTTGAGGTGGCATCAGATTTGATTTTATAAATTTCAAACACTGACATTTCATCAAAGAATGATAGAGAAGTTGCTTTATTCTTCCTTCTCAAAAACTCCCCTTCATTGAAAGCTGTGCCATTTACTTTGCAACACTGTAATAAAAATAAACAATCTTTCAAGTCCTCAATTTGAAGCAGTACTTCTCAGATTAGACATACAATTATTGGAAGAATGGTGAATAGTCGATGGCAGCTTTTTGTATTGAAAGCATTGTATAGGAAGGATAGGATATATCGTAAAAGAAAGATCCCAAATTCTTGGAAACAAGTGGAAGAGGAATATCCCAATTAGTATCCCTTCAATCTAGTAAATAACATGAAAAATGACTTTTAACACTCCTAGAAAATTGATGATTTAAATATTACATCTTATGCTTAGTTAATAAGGGCCATTAAACACATGCAGCTTAAAAACTCGTTGATAGCAATATTATGTGGTCGTCCATGGTACTATAAAACTACTCCATCTGAATATGTCTTATGTTTTAACTTCTATATTGGAATAAAAGTCATTGTTGTCATAAACATATTTACATAAAATTGATATTCGTATACATTGTAAACCTTACACTGTTTGTTTGCATCTTTGGAAATAGTAGTCATGTAATGCAAGAATTCATGTGAACTTACCTGCTTGGCCTTGTATCCGAGACGTCGGGCCTTGTCAGGCCTTGTGGGCCTGTTCGCCCTGACTATGCCAGGAAGCTGCCGATATTCCCAGCACCTTACCCTCTGCAAGAACCTCATCACATCCGATTGCTTCTTCTTCCATAGTTCCTCAATGTACTTATAAGCCCCTGCACACACCCCGCCATTACGTTTTCATAACTTTCAGTGTAAAGTAAAAATCTTCAAACACTCTCGGAGTTAGAATGTAAAGAAACCAAATATATTATTTATAAAAAGAAGATATAATAAATAAAAAATAAGAACTCGATTTTACATAACCCATAATCAAAAAAAAAAATCAAAAAAGAACAAACAAATAATCCCATCAAAGGCATTCTGGCAACATCTTGGGCAATATAAGCCTATCGTTGCAGCATAGACAATCCGAATGAATAAGAAGATCTAACTCGACCAAATACAATAAAACTTTTCTAATCCATTGAATACTCAATAAGCCACTACATTTCACCAAAACTCCTTCTACAGCTTCCATCATCTACTCAAACAAACCTAGGATTTCCTTCCAGAAGATGAAAAGCTCAATATAACAGAATCCAAAACAAAAGAATCGAGAAATGGGGACTAGATGAACAAATAAAAGGCTTTGGTCAAGCTAGCATTGTGGGTACACCTTGTGAAACAAATACAATTAGGTTCCAATATATTTCAGCATAGACAATCCAACCACAAAACAAGATGTGAAATAGGCAAATTACACAAATATTTTCAGAACATTTTTTTAAATATATGTGGATCCATTACATGACCTCTGAATCTACTTATACATTTACAAAATCCGTCAAATCTACGCCTAAATGAACCACACGCCTGAAAAGACCTTATAAAACTGCAAAAATCTGAAAATGACTCATACAACTACGCCGCAAACAGCATGAAGTGAGATACAAGAGAAAACCCAGTTCAAATATGGTATAGATGAATCCAATGGCAACCTACCCATCTCCCCTCCTCTCCGCCTGCAATTCGTCAAGTTCGTATCACATAGAACGTTTGGTTGACAGGAAGCAGATTTATTTCTAGGGTTTACCTGAAACCCTAAATGTCATTTGAGTGTCACCGCTATAAGTTGTTCACAGGTGCCAGTGCACTAACTTTTTAAGAGGTTGTATGTTTTTTAAGTGTTAGCATTCTATAAACTAATATTTGCACCTTAAGGTTTAATGGGCACTTGCAAATATGTATTAATATGTAGTAATTAATAATTAAGTATGTAATATTTTTAATCTAGAAACAAGGGTGAAGAAAACAATTTTATTGTTTATATTGAATGATGATTAAATTTTGGATGATAGCTATAATTGTGGTCATTTAACTATTGGGAGTTTCAAACTCATCCAAATTAAAAGGGGTATTTTATTCTTAATATCATATGAAGTATATATGAAGTAAATTCTAAGGTGTGTTCATTCTGAAAAAATGTGGACCATGCCTAATAGTGAGAGGAGTCTTCACCTTTAGTACGAATGTACTTAGCTAGTCATGGTACTGGCCTAAGAATTGCTCCTGCACTCCCATCAATTTAGAGGTCTAATGTTTCTAAATAAAGGAAATAGATAGATATGTTAGAACTTTGTGTTTGTTTTAAAATATAGTGCTCAATCTAACAAAACATACTATCTTGAATCAAGAACATAGTTGGCTATCAATTTCTCTTACCTCAAGGAATATAAAGTGCAAGAATTTAAGCTATGGTTCTATTAAAGTTAAAGTGAGTGCAATCCCAATTAAGACCCTCAAACCATTTGTATTTGCATGTTAAATAAGTTCTAAGGATTTATAGGACACAAAGAAGCAACTACATTGCTTCCATAATAGTAGACATCTTAAAACATGATAAGCATGGATAATAAGAATGATAACAAATTGTTGAGAAAAGGCAATGATAAACTCATTACAAAAAATGTAGCTTGACCTAGCTATGCTAATTATATGTCAAGACAATACACTTTCGACATAAAAAATTTATAGATAATAGCCTTTAAGAAGTCACAACTTTCCAACTTGTTAAAGTTTTATAATATATTTTGATATGAACATGTTTAAGATATGCACATAGGATCAAATGATCATGAATTGTATTGGTGTGAACAAGGTATATTACCTAATTAGTTTACTTCTTAGGCCCTATTCATTGTAGTTTACTTGAGTTGACTTAGGGCATTTTCACTTCATTTATCAAGTGATAAGATTACTTAAGTTTACTGAGGGCATTATTACTTTATGTCTTGAGTCATAAGATCAAGACACATGTCATAATCTTATGTTGTCATATGTCCCACCTTTGCCTATACAACTAAGGGGTTCTTGTACAATCATATCCAATCATATTCCTGTACACATATTGTGCATTTGCATCCTTTGATAAAATAAAATTATTCTCTCATGTTTGGTCTCTCTTGTGATTTCATTTAAGCTCCTAGATCTTGGATGGCTATCTTCAAAGCTAAATCTTACATTTAATATATACCAAGTCTTACATGGTATCAAAGCTTGTGGGATTATTTCTTACTATTATTTTTGAAAGATCTAGGTTGCAAATCTCAGTTTCTCTTGAAAAGAGTATGATCTTTTTTGTATCATATGATGACCTAGAGAATCATAAAAAATTGATAGAATTACAAGATTTTGGGGGTTGTTCTTTCTGGTTTTGTATTGTAGATTTTTTTTGGAGTATCTTGGTGTAAATTTGATCTCACCATTGAGTTTAAGGTGTTTAAGAAAGTTATTTTAGCCTTTTATTTTGTTTGAATTAGATATTGGAGGTTAGATTTACAAAGGTTTGAAGTTGAGAGGTGGTTGTTGGATATGAAAGGTAGCTACATTTTTTAAGCATTTTGGGTCAAATATAACTCTACCATTATTTCTAGAAGGCCCGAGAACCTAAGGACCAACTATCAGTTCATCAAAATTTGATACTTTTTCCTTAGACTACTAGAGAAAAAATTTCCTCTACTCAATTGTACAAATCATAAAGAATATTCTCTACACACTTGATATATTCTTTGATGTAGGCATTGCACAATAGGATAAAATTACAAACATGTGTCATGCTTTTATAAAGGAATCAGCTAACATAAACAAAAAAAATCAACTTCAACCGCATAAAAGTGGTCTTTGTGTTTTGAGTTTAAAAATGATGTAAACTAATAAAATGTAGAACTCTTGATGAATTTTATGCTTGTAATTTTTCAATTTTTATAAAAATTGTTTTGATATTTATATTTTATAAATTTAAGAGAAGATTTTGGATTGCTGAAAAATTTTAGGAAAAAGTGACGTCGAGTTGACATCACAAAAAAAATCTTTTTTTTCCCAAATAGATAACTTTAATATCTAGTGCATGGGGAAAAAATTAATTTTTGATGTATATTTTTCTCATAATAACATTTTAAGTCAAACTTACTAGAATTTGATTATTTTCATTTGACATCAATTTTTATCTATTTTTTATCATTTTCAAAAAAATTGTACCCTTTTGGAAACGATTCTCTTCTCTAGCGCACAATATATTTTTAAAATATTTTAATATGTTTTAGTATTTTTTTTAATTTCTAATTAGCATCATTTTTTATTATAACAACCTACTTGCAATATTAAAAAAAACATATTAAAACTAATCAAAATATCAAAAAATTATATATATATTTGGATTCTTAACTCCAAGCTCTACAAAAGGGTATTTTTAGTTTTTTGAAAAAAAATGTTTTGACTGAAGAAATGTTATTGTATGTTTCTACCAAAATTATAGATTTTCATAGATATTGCTAAGTAGTTCTCATTCTAGGAACTTCTAGGGCTTTGTTTGGGCTCATACAATAACATTTTTTGTGTTTTTTTAAAATGCATTTTTTTTGTGTAATTCACAATGGTGTAATCAAATTGATCTCATTCCATCAAAAAATTGTACTTTCATTTTTATGTCCAAATTCGACATCTATGGTGTGATGAAGACCAATAAGTTGATTTGGCAAGTGACACATATAATCGCACTAAGTATAATGTGTCAATATCATATATTATTAGGGGTACCATTGATTGAGTGAATATGGGGGGGTCTTCTTATGGTTGCGGTTGCATTCCTCTCAATTTATGTGTTTTCCTTCTTGCTTCATCATGGAGCAATCTTTGGTTCCACTTCTAACACCTTGCAACTATCTTAAATGGAAATCTAAAATAAACAAATCGATAATAGTTAAGAAGTTGTATAATATATTTCACAGGCTTGATGCTAAACCAACTAATAATGAAGTTGAAAAGAATAAGTGGTTGAATAGCTGTGAAGAATCTATTGGTAATTTTTACTTGTATGTCTCTCTAGAGTTGTTTCACATTCAGCACTTGGCTACACCTATGGTTATGTGGGCCATATTTTTAAAATTTGTGGAAAAATAAATAAAATTCAAGGGCATTTGTTGGAAAATGAACTAATGAATCTCAATCCATGCAATTCTACAATGTATAGGACTTTATCACCAAATTCAAGTTGCTAACAACATAGTTGAGGGATTATAAAATTAAAAAATCAGATACAAAGTTGATATTAAGTGTTCTCTCAAAGCTAGGACCTGAATATACAATGTTTGTGTCTACCTTCTATACTACCAAGAGTTCTTTGGGGGTGAGTTTAAGATGTCTTTCTTTAAGTACTTTGTTATGTCACTCACTAGGGAGAAAGATAAGCTTATTCAAATGAGCACCTTGAATTCTTCAAAATCACAAGCCTTGATTACATAGGATGAGAAGGCTTCTAGTGGCCAAGAGAAGAAAGAGAACAAGCCTAAGAAGAACACACAACAACAATGCACACCCACTTCCATAAAAAAAAGTAAAAATTCCTCTTGTAAAAGGGAATCATCAAAGAAGGAAAATCCCATATGTGTGTGTCATAAGAAATCAAGGCATAATAAACATAAACATTATTTAAAATAGATTTATGAGTTGAATCATCTTCTAAAGAATCTAATCAAATCAATTTTCCTTCAACTATGTCAAGGGTTTCATTATCATCTTCTTCTTCAAATTCAAAGAGATAAAAGGGGAAAGCACTTGTTGTAGTTGCATATTTTGAGTCTAAGAGATGGATACCTTATTCTAGAGCTTCACATCATATGGATTCATCATTGAGTATGTTCTCTTTATTCAAGACTTGTTCATCACCACACATTTTGATGGATAACAACACATATGTGTATCTTTGTGGGAAACATTAAATTAATGTGTCAAATGAAGAATCATTTAATGACATTCTTTGTGTATCTTCAAATTATCAGCCTTGGTATCCTTTCTATCTATAATATCACACATGGTGGAGGAAGTAAGAGTGTTAAGTTCACACTAGATTCTATCAATTTTTAGGATTTGCATAACAAATATATTGTTGCAGTTGGAGAGGTAGATCATTAATCTTGAGTGTTCACCTTCTCACATTTTTCTCCTATTATTCCTTCAACCAATTCATATGTTGATTCATTTAGTGTGGACACCTTTGAGGAGATACAATATGGTCATGTGAATCTTAGTGGTATTTCATTGACTAAGGTTTTAGAGACATGTGGTGAAATTTTATCTCCTTCATTTATTGTTGCTTCTAAGTCTTCATATGATTTAGTGCAACAAGACATTCATCGTCCTCCAAATATAACTACTTGGGATGAGTAATTGATAGACATTACATGTTTGTTAAATTGTGATTCCTATCTTGTAGACTTAGAGGACACTATCGAGGATATTCGTACTCTTCAATATTAGCTTTTATAGAGTTGCATCATCTTATTTGTATGTTGTAAGGTAACATTCATACCCTCTCATTATTTATCTACATCATCATTTTTCATAGGTTAAAATTGGTTTATGGAACCTTGAGAAATATTTGAAGGAGACATATTTGTCTTTGGATTGTGTTCTACAACCATTTCCACAAGGTTATAGATTGTCACCTTCTGTAGTGTGGCCTAGAGAACATCTAACTTGATTGTGTCATCTTTTGACATTGATATGGTGACACTTGAGTATAATTCATTGACAACATAGATATTGTTTTTTCTTCAAACATATTCCTTTTGAGAAAAGGAAGATATCTTGCACACATTCTTGGTGTTGTTTCTTCCTAAGTGGAGGAATGTTTTTTGTCATTTATGGATCATCTTAGCATTTATTATTGGAATTCTACCATCATTATAGGAAATTCTACATTGTTTGGTTGCAAAATCTCTCTTCTTCTCTCTTATGGGGGATTTTTTAATCGTATGGGATTTTTCCCTTCTCATACTTTAGGAGAGCATCTTGTATTTTCTCCCTTTTAGCGAGGATTTTTTTTCTATAATTTTTTTTCATTTTCTCTATTTGTGATAGATTCATGTATATATTAGTACCTAACATGGCTCATAGTTAGGACCCATCTTTACATTATTATATCATTGCATATTTTATTATTCTCCCTAAATTGCACTTAAGGAGGAGTGTTGGAGTGGATGAAGTATATTACCTATTAAATTTAACTCTTAGGTCTTATTCATACTAGTTCATTTAAGTTTACTTAGGGCATTATCACTTTATTTCTCAAGTCACAAGATTAAGACACGTGCCATACTCTTATATTGTCCTTTGTCTCACTTTGGCCTATGTAAAAAAGGAGTTCTCATAAAATCATATCCAAACATGTGTGTACATATATTGTGCATTTACATCTTTTGATAGAATATAATTATTCTCTCATGTTTGGTCTCTTGTGTGCTTTCATTGAAGCTCCTAGATCTTGGATTCTATACCAACTATTACAAATTCACCCAACAACACATCTACAAAAGAGAGTCTTAAATACAAGACACTAGTAGAATTTGGCAAATAAATGACTAGGTGACTAAAAATTTTAGTCACAACAACTAAAAATGACTAAATTCTACTATTTTTTTACAACTCAGCTATAAATGAGTAAATAAATGACTAATTTGGTTGTTGACTAAAAAATTATTTAGTCATAGAAATAAAAATGACTAAATAGTTAGTCACCAAATACAAATTAGACAAAAATTTTAAAAATATTTCAGCCAATTATTGGCGCAATGTATTGTGCATGTTGATGTATTCGTGCTTTCACGTTTATTCGCATTCATTGTAGAAATATTCCTTGCTTCATTCATTAATTGTAGGTTATCCTAGCACTGAAAGATTCAGAGAGAACCTGGAGACTTCTGAAAAGGCAAGCAAGGGCAAGGATTTTGGAGTTTGTTGAAATGAATTTGAAGTCAGTGAGGCCCTTTGCAACGAATTCAGATTTGAGGACGCCCTCTACAGCGAATTCAGAGGTAATTTGAAACCCTTGTTACATTAAACACAAAATCTATAGCTTTTTGATTGGCAACTTACAGTAGTTACAATCTATTGCTCTTAATAATGTTCTTTTACAATCTTGCCACTATTCTACTTCATAATGTGTTTGAGCTAAATATAATAAAATTTAGGTGTCAATGCCAAAATTGAATTTCCTCAGACGATTTTGATATATTTTTCACTGCAAGTGCAAACTGTCCTTGTGCAAAGTAGACATGTACTAGATTTACCCACACATCAGGCATCTTAACAAAGATGTTTCCTGCAGCAGCTTCTTGTACCTATGTAAAATTTTCCTTTGCAATATCAAATTGACCCCTTTCAACTAGCACAATGATTGCCCCATTTGCAGCATAAACATTTCCCGATCTTGATGCCAAAACTTTACAATACAATTCTCTAGCCTTCTCAAGATGTTGTGCCTCCACCTTTGGATCCCTACTCTCATTGTGAAAAGCTTCAAAATAATTCCAAATTCCAAGTGAAATGTCAACGTAAGAATTCTTTGCATCTAATTCACTTTGTGGAGCTTTAATTGTTTCTTTTGCTTTAAGTCAGTCATCTGTTTTAAGTTCCATTTTTCCAAGCATAGAAAAAGCATTTGATGAGTTTTTATCCACCTTAAGTGCATCCCCAATCAATTCTAGGTTTATTTGGATCTCATTATGAGCCTGAGCCATGGTTGCAAGATGTAGAAATGCATCCACATAATCAAGAAACTTGAACAATATTAGCCTGTATAAAATATTTTATTTTGTAGTATCATGTAGTTGTTCAAACAACCTAGCAAGATTAAATAGTGTTGTGACTTTATCCCATGGTAACTCAAGTGAAACACCACCTTCTTCTAGTCGATGGAAGAATTTCATATCCTTAAATAGCACAGGAAAAACTACATAATTGGCATTGGGGCTTTTATTTATGAATTAAACCCAAATTTCATTTCCTAATGCTTCCATAAAATTTTGTTGATCCAACTCTAGTTCATCACGCTCAAAATGAAGAGCCCCAATGCTGTTTAACAATTGAATGGGTACTTCTCTACTCTTCTTCAGAAGAGACTTTTTTGTCTTAAAAGAATCTAAGGCTACACTGGGGTCTAACGATATCAATAACTCACCCATCTTGATAAATGCATGGGCATCATGTGGATATATGTGAGTTGCCTTTCTAAAATTTGTAAAGCCTTCTCCACCAACCCTTGATGACCATATATATGGCCTACAAATTTTAAGCTCTCACGGTTCTCAAGGTGGACCTCTAGAACCTTTTCAAGATTTGAGAGAGAACTCTTAAGATCTCCCAACTTCAATTGAACCTGTCCACAAAATCTTGTGGCCGCTAGCTTTCCTTGGTTGATTCTATGTAGTAGCGGATAGTTGTGTCATAATCACCTTTACTATGATAAGATCATGCAAGATTATAATATGAATGAGATTTTATGAGAGGGTGGTCAATTGAAAAAAGAGTTGTCTCAGTCAACTGTTCCACAAGAAAATGTTGCCCTGTGAAGAAAAAATGGTTTGCTAAATTATTCAATGCCATTGCACAGTACCTGTATAATTCAAAGGCTCTACACATATTTTCCATTCCTTCATGAGCACTACCTTTTTCACTAACTATGAGAATCCTATAATTAAAAAAGTGCACAAAACTTCAACCACATAGATTTTTCCCCATTTTAAACAGCAAAATTTCCAAAAAAATGTGTTTAAAACCTACAAAAAATGTAAATAAAATCACGCTGATTTTCGTGCCAAAAAAAACATGAGACCATAGCTTGTTGCTTAATATTATGCTTTGATATTTTTTTTTCCAAGCATCCATAGCTTTTTTTAAATCACCTATTTTAGGCTTTTAGCCATAGCAACAAGGCAGTGAACTGTTTGATAAAATGCTTTGGTAGACATGTATGAAAAATGTGGTAGCATAGACAAGGCAATGAACTTTGGACAAAATGCCTCAAAGAAATGTGGTCTCATGGTGATGGAATGCCATGAAGAATTCCATGACAAGCGAATTTTTATGGATTGTCATGGCATTCCATCACCATGAGACCACAGTTCTTTGAGGCATTTTTTCAACCAATTCACTGCCTTGTCTATGTTATAGCTTACTATAATGCTTTGATAGATTTTTTCCAAGCATCCATAGCTTGTTCAAAAGCACTTGTTTTAGGCTTTTAGCCATAGCAACAAGGTAGTGAATTGTTTGATAAAATTCTTTGGTAGACATGTATGGAAAAATGTCGTAGCATAGACAAGGCAGTGAACTTTTAAAAAAAATGCCTCAAAGAAATGCGGTCTCATGGAATGCCATGACAAGAAAATGCAATTGGCAGTTGCTCCTAGTTATTAGTTATGCAATGTGAAGTAATTGCATAACTGTTTAGGTTGAATTTGTAAAAACTATTGAAATTGAAATTTTGTCATCTATCAACATGTAGTTATTAGTTGTGCAATGTGAAGTAATGCCTTGAGTTTGAAAGATGTGAAATGCAATGTAATCAACAATTTGAATATAAACTACAAAATTTTATTTTTTACAATTCATTAGTTAAACTCTCTATTTTATTTTCTCTCTATAACTCTATTGCTATGGAAATGCCTTTCAATTAAAAAAAATAGTTTTTGTCTCTTATTCTACATTTTTTTACATTTTGTCATCTATCAGCATCTAGCTATTAGTTATGCAATGTGAAGTAATGCTTTGAGTTTGAAAGATGTGCAATGCAATGTAATCAATAATTTGAATATGAACTACAAAAATCTATTTTCTACAATTCATTGGTTAAACTCTCTAATTTTATTTGCTCTCTATAACCCTATTGCTATGGAAATGCCTTTCAATTAAAAAAATAGTTTTTGTCTCTTAGTCTACAATTTTTTGTTCCTACATGTAGAACATTACAGATGGATCAATGTCAAAGGTTGCCTACAAATCAATACCATGCATTTTATGAGAGAGTAGCCAATGAGAGGGACATAGAAAAATATCCATGTCCATGTAATGACTGTCTTGGTGGAAGGGTGAGAAAAAGAAGTTTGATTTATCGACATATGATAAGATTTGGGCATAGTGGTATAAGCCCTTGGAATTACAATTATTATGAAGATATGATAGAATTGCAGAGTGTGAGAGATGAAGAAGCAAAAAATAGATGAAGTGGCACCAAGCATAGATGAAGTGGCACCAAAAATAGATGAAGACACAACAAACATAGATGAAGTGGCACTAAACATAGATGAAGTGACACCAAACATAGATGAAGAGGTAGCAATGTTAGACAAAATGTTTGAAGTTGATAGAATGTTGAATGAGGGTCTAAACGATGATTGGGCCAAGTTAATGGAGGATGCTTTAAAGCTTGTGTATGCTAATTGCAAGTTAAGTTGTTTGACAATAATCCTTAAATTCTTAACTTGCAAGTGATGTTTAGTTGGACAAATGAGAGTGTAGATCAGATATTGGCATTATTAAGTTCGTTGTTACCAGCTGAGTCCACATTGCCAACAAAATGAAGTCAATGTAAAAAGAAAATCACTAAGCTAGGCTTAGAGTATGAAAACATCCACACATGTGTAAATGGTTGTGTATTATTTTGAAAGAATCTTGCAAGTGAGAGTGAATGTCTGAAATGTCATGAAGTGAGGTATAGACAAGGGTTGAAATTAGTTGTGGTTCCTAGAAAGGTTCTTCGCCACTTTTCAGTAATCCCACGATTACTCCAAATGTATAGGTGCAGAGACATTGTTGAACTTATGCAAAGGCATGCCCAAAATAAGAGCACTGATGGAAAACAATGGCATGTGCCTGATTCTAACACATGGATGGAATTTGATGACATATGGCCTGATTTTTATCAAGATCCTCATAATATAAGGTTGGGTTTGGCTCTAGATCCAGGGTGAACCAGTTCTCAAATCAAAGTACTAAATGGTCAACTTGGCCAATATTTTTAATAAATTATAACTTGCCTCCATGGTTAGCAACTAAACCATTTTTCCTAATGCTATCATTGATTATACCAGGAAAGAAAAGTGTGACTTCAAATACAATTGATGCTTATCTAGAGCCATTATATGATGAGCTAATGGAATTGTGGAAAGGAATTGAAGCAATTCAATCTTTAAGGGATGGCCATTCAATCAAATTCGCTTTAAGAGCTTCCTTATTGTTTACAATTCATGATCTTCTTGCATATAGCATATTGTCTGGTCTCAGTGTTCATGGATACCATGGATGTCCTACTTACAAATTTAAGGATTTTGTGAGGCACTCAAGAAGTTTATGTAAGTGTATTTATTGTGGACATCGTGCTTACCTTAAATGGATCATCCATATCATCAAGAAAAAACACGGTTCAATGGTCAAGAAGAGAATCGTGAAGCACCATTGCTAATAACAGGTGATTACATTATTGAGAATGGAAAAAAAAGAATGTCATTTATTGAAAATGATGGGATTGTTGGGAGTAGATATGATCTTGTAAGAGAGGGGGACCAACCACGTCAAGGCTTCAGGTCACAGAGAGCTAAGAGCAGAGGGCTGCCCTAACTTACCTCACTCTAACGGGTGTTTTGGGATGAGGATCAAGAATTAAGAGCACTCTAAGGTGCTTTTGTCACTCTAAGAACATGAAAATCCAATTGGGCCTAGATGAGCCAATTTTTGGAGTCCAAATTGTACCTCAGATAGCTCTTTGTCTGAGGACGACAACACAGGTCTAGGACGACAACACGATGAGCTAGAATCTCTCTAGCGCGCTGAAGTCCGTACAATTAGAAAATGTAAAATACAGTGAGGAAAAAAATAGAAGCCTAGTGATAGCTAGGCTAACTAACTTTAATGGAATAAACAAAATAATAAAGTATGAAAAGTAACTATAGAAATGATAAAATAAGTAGATAAAAATGAGGGTGATGAATATCAACTCACTGAAGCACCAATTCACCAGCGAGCTCCACGTACACATAAACCTACACACAAGAAAGAAGGGAAAATTGTTGGGGTTGTATAGGGGTTTGCCTCAATCAAACCCCCGCTTTGGTGTTTCCACCTCCATGGATAGCCAAAAATGCAACAAAGTAGAAAGTATGATAAAGGAGATATTCACTGAACACTACAAAAGATAAAAAAACTACTCTATCAAATCACAATGTGTAAGTAAAGTGATGTTATACCACCTCCACCTAAAGGCACTCAAGGCCAATGAAGGGAGAATGCAAGGTAACGAACTTGGAAAAGTTGTTGCAACCGCAATTGTGACGAAGGGAGGTCTCGCAAGACTCCAAGTTCATAGCTTCTATGGTAGAATAACACGTGCAAGGATGAAGTTGACGGAGTAACCAACTGCTGCAATGCCCAATGAAGTTGTCAAAATGATAGAATTGTGAGAAGATGTGAAAGACGGAATGGAAATGCTCCAAGATGTGAAAGAGATGAAGTCAGTGTGAAATGAATGTATTTGAAGGCCAAAATGTTTTCAAGTCGATTGGTTGCACAAAGGCAATACAAACCATCCCAATGAGGAGTATAACGTCCCTACAGACTCAAGGGTAGGAATCTATCAGGGACGGTAGCACACCGCGTAGACATTTGCACGTCGTGCTTGTGTCCTTGACAAAAATTTCCCCACTAACACACAAAACACGTGCCTAGTGAATTCATTTCGGATGGGTGATGTGGAATTTTGCCTTCAGATTTGATTTTCGAAGGTGAGGGTATGCAAAAGGGGAATTTACACAAGGGATACAAATTCGCTCCTATATAGATCCATGTAATGAAAGCCATGTAAAAATGTTGTGCATATTCTATAAGTTGTCATACTTTAAGGATATAGCCATTAGGCATACTGTTGACTTTATGCATACTGAGAAAAATATAGCCTATGCTATTATAGAAACTCTTTTTGGTGCTTTTGATACTATTTCATCACGTGAATACTTTCAACAACTAAAGATTTGTCGAAATCTTGGGGTTAAAAATATGATTATGAAAAATATAGAAAACCCAGTGCTCCTTATGTCTGGACAAAGGAACAACGTGCACAATTCTTACAATTGATGTCTCAGACTCGCTTTCCCATTGGATATGTAAGTAGTAGTATTAGAAGCCAAACTGACATTAATGGATAAAGAGGCCTCGAGACCCATGACTATCATGTCATAATGGAGAATATTTTACCTATTGTGGTAAATATATTAAGTTTGGCAAAGGGACCAAGATTGACAGTTATAAGGTTGGGCCTAATATTAAATAGAATGAGTTTAAATGTATTAGATCCTTTGAACTTTGATAGTTTGAGGGAGGAGGTTGTTGAAGTCCTTTGTCTATTGGAATGAGAATTTCCACCAACAATCTTTAACATTTCTATGCATCTTTTGATACATCTACAATATGAACTAAAGCATTATGGCCTGATAAGAACAAGATGGATGTATCCTATAGAACAATATATGAAGGTTTTGAAAAAAATTGTTCGTACTAGGGCAAAACCGGAAGGTAGCATGTCTGAGGGGGATATTCAATGCAAGAGGCCATGGGATTTTCCACATAATATATGAAGGATTTTAAAAATGTCAATCAATGTGTATGGGATGATGACAAAGAAGAGATAGTTGCAGGTGAAGTATTAGAAGGCAATGGATATTGCTTCAAGCTATCACATCAAGAAAGAAGTGTGATATATTCCTATATTATTCAAAACACATCTTCATTCGATAAGTGGCACAAGTAAAAAAAAATTACACAATAATTTATTTACTCAATTGCATTTACACATTTATATTATTAATCTTACTATTTGTATGTTAATATTCTATATAGAAAATATGAAGAAGACAATCAAGTTTGGATGCAACATCGAACTCAAAAGTGCAGACGTCATGTTGATTTGATTAGAGGTGATTCTTTTCCAAATTTGAAGAATGGATTGCTAATGCAATCAGTGATGCAAAAGAATAAGGTCAAGATATAACAACAAGAGAAAGTGAGATTTCACAATCTCCACATTTATGGGCTATGCATTTCAGTAGAATGTGGGCCTATGGTAGTCATTTAAGAGTGGAAGAAAAAGACAAAGGAAAGACAAATTGTGATTGTGTTGTTAGTGTTGAATTTCTTCATGAAACTAAGAAGTTGAATTTCTTCATGAAACTAAGAAGAAATTTTACATTGGATTCATCCAAGAAATTATTCAAGTGGACTATGGTGAAAATAGTCCTATATTATTAAAATGTAAGTGGATCCGACCATCCGAAGTACAATTTAATGAGTATGAATTTGTACACGCAAATACAAGACAATTTTTATCAAAGACGGATGGGTTGTATCTTTCCACTCTTCAAATTAACCAATCATTTCTAATTGATGATGTAAGAAGCAAAGGTTGGTCGTATTCCATTCAAACAAAGTCTCGTTCAAAACAAAAAATTATTAAAGTTGTTGATATAATACTTGATGGGCAATATGTTAATTTACAAGAAACATTGGAAGAAGTGGATGAAGACGATGATGGAGTTTTTGAAGAAGACATTTTGATTACCAATGAAGAGATTGGGAGAGAGAATGCATTACATGTCACATATGAGGATGAGGAAAAAAATCAAGCAGATGCAAACACGAGTGATCAAGATTCTGATCTTGCTGGCAATGCGAATGATTATGATGATGTTTTGTCACCTTAAGAGGTTAGCTTGTCACCTAAACTTTGGTTATATGTATGGTGTAATTTATTATTGAATGTAATAAATATCTAAGTATAGGTATTCTTATTCATTGTTGTTTGACTGATACACTTCTGAATGTAATCATCATTATTCTGCTAGTACATTGTATACAAAACCTGAGATGTTTACTGTTGATTTGAAGTGCATTTAAAGTTAGGTTCAATCATTCTTCTTAGTTTTCTTACTTTGGTTGAAATTTTGAAATTAATTTTGTTTTAGAATATAATTTCTGAATGTAATCATCATTATTCTGCTGGTACATTGTATACAAAACCTAAGATGTTCACTACTAATTTGAAGTGCACTTAAAGTTAGGTTCAATCATTCTTCTTAGTTTTCTTAATTTGGTTGAAATTTTGAAATTAATTTTGTTTAGGTGAACTAAGCCTCCTCATTACAAACAAAGAAATGATCTCTTAGGTCTGATTGACACTAAAAACTAAAACTAAGAGACTGCAAAATTAGAAAATTGTTCAATATTTTCAATAAAATGATATCTAAAATACTGAATTCATAATAAAATCTAATATCGCACTATCGTAACATTCAATAGAGGTATGCACGAGATGGCGGGACATATAGGTCAATGTATAAATGCTTACCGCAATATCACAACAACCAAATATGAATAGCGTGGTATGGCGTGACATATAGGTCAATATACAAATGCTTACCACAATACTACGACAACCAAATATGAATAACGCGAGGTGGTGGTGAGAACATGTTAACAACTAAAGTAAATTACAGCCCTGCAAGGGGTAAACTATGACACTGCAGTATGTGAACAATCACTCAACCACTGAAATTAACTTGTTGTCCCACGGGATTCCAAAGGGGTGTGCACGGAGTGGCGGTACTACTAACCCTTCCATACCACTACCCCGTAGTTGTCTTGATATGACAGAGCAGTATGGCGGTGAACAATCACTCAACCGCTACAATAACCCATCATCTTGTGGGAGTCCAAAGGGGTGTGCATAGGGTGGCGGTACTAATAATGCTACCCCGCAGTGGTTTTGAAATGACAAAGCAGTACTGCGATACAAGTTGTCAAAGCATTTGATGATTACACCGTTCAATTTCCCAAGATCAAAGGCATGTATTCAAACTCGAAAAATGGGCAGATTATGAAATATTTTGCACAAATTGGCATTAATAGTGAGGTGACTGAGCTCAACAAAAAATATTACTTGGGAATTGATGACATTTTGGCAATCATTCACACAACTTAGTGTATTGGAGGCAAGGGAGTTCAAGCGGGAAGACTCTGTAGCTATTATTCCGTTGTGTAAGTTCATGAAAACCCTCTGTAGCAAATTTATAAGAACTGAATTTTCTTCTACAAGTAGACACTTAAAGAAATTGAGTAGGAGTAAATTCTTCATCATGCCACCCAAAAGAATTCAATTTGTGAGTAAAAAGGAAGAGTCCATAGTTTCTAAATCAAAGAAGAGGTCCCTGCAACAATCCATTTTAGATGTGTTACCTAATTATGTAGAAAAGGGATTCAAAAAGGTGTTTAAAGATACAACCCATGGATGTAGAGACCCAATTATCCCTATCTCAAGGTGGGATCTATTTTGGTACTTCTATGAAAAAAGGGATGACAAGATTCCAGTTTCGAATCCTTGGACCTTAGATTTGGCCAAATTGATAGTCCCAAATGTCTTCATAGATGTTGATTTTTTTAAAGTATTGGCACAATATTATCACTTGGCTACCAGGACTATAAGAATTCCAGATGGTTCACCATTAGTGGTGTTGACTAAAGAAGCAATTATAGAGTGTTTCTATTAAACAAGCAAGCTATCACTAAGATCGACTTAGACAAAAGTGAGGAGGATTATAGGAGATTGAGAAAAACCTACAGGAGTGATGAACTTCCTTTACACATGAAAAGGGGTGTAAATAATAGGAGGATATCTATCTCGCCCTCCCAAATTGAGCCATTTTCCATAGAAGACTTCCAAGTATATTTCAAAAGAACTTATTTTGCTTTATGCCAAGTGCTTAGAATAGATGTTGAAGAGAGGATGCCAACCCATCTCATTATGATGGCAATGAAGATACAAAATCCTAAAGTCAACATTGAGTATGACTTTGCTGATGAAATTGAGAGAAAGGGATACATGAGGGATTTTTGCAAGTAAGAGAGAACTTAGCTCCCATCACTTTCAAAAAATACTCTTTGTTGTGTCATTTAATATTGCACCAAAACAAAAATAGATGGACTAAAAGAATGTGTTTGGGAATGACAGATGATGAAGGGAATAGGTTGCCTATACAAAATTGGTGTTACATCTGGGATAGTAAATGTAAAAAATATTAATTATGTAATATTTCATGATAATTTCGTAATAAAGGTCATGACCAGTATTGGTCATATTTCACCAAGATTTCCTAATAAAATCATGCAAGTATTAAGACCTTTAACATTGAAGCCAGAGAAGGGACACACTCAAAATTTTGGTGACTGGTTCTTCTTAGTGTAAGAGAGGGGGACCAACCGCTACAAGGCCCCAGGTCACGAAAGGCCAAGAGCGGAAAGGCTGCCCTAACTTACCTCAGTTTAAAGGAAGGTTAGGATAGATGGGATGAGAATGATGAGGATTATGAAATCCGTCAATCACTCTGCAAATCTGAGAATTGGAGGTAGACTAGACAAGTCACTTTTTGGAGTCAACTATGTGTCAGGTAACTCTCTGTCGAAGGATAGAAGCGCGGTTCTAGGACGACAGCGTGGTGTGCCGGTGTCTCACAGGTTACTCTTTGACTTCCAATCGAAAGTGTAATGTCTTTGTTGACTCCAGTCGTAGGAATCTTCCAGGGACGTAAGCACGCCACGCAGACGTCTATGCGTCACGTGGGCGTCCCTGATAGAAACGCCCTCACCGACACGTAAAACAGGTACCAAGTGGAATGTGAGTAGCGGGCTTGAGTGGAATTAAGCCTCCCCCTTAGGTTTTCTAAAGTGCAAGGGGGTAAAAGGGAATTCGTGTTAGGGGTGCAAATTCACACTTATATATTTTGCCCCCACTTTAGCGAGAATGAGTACTGATGAGTGCTTCGATAAAGTAGAGGAGTAAGAAGGTGACAAGGTAAGAAATGTATACCTGAACCGACGAGAAATCAGAGCACAGTCTAGCAAACTCGGAAGTGTAGGAAAGGACTTCATAGTTCTGCGGAACTACAAAGTTGAAGTATGAAAGCGCCTCATAGGCTCATGGTCTTGCAAGGGAGGTATCCTTCAAGAGCTCTCACATGAAGGAGACCGAGAAGAGCACCTTATAGACCCACATACTTGTAAGGAAGGTATCCCCCAAGAACTCTCACATGAGGGAGATCAAGCAAAGGGGACTCTGCAAAGTCAGAGATGGCGACATGTTTACCTGCAGATAGAACACATTAGGAAGCAGTTGCGCAGGCCAGTAAATGGATACTCATGCTAACCATCACTAAGTTGCAAGAATTTCAAAGGGATTCATCGGGAACCCTTCAAAAGGAAGGAGGGTCCACTCAAGGGACACACTATTTGAAAAGTGAAGTCTAGTCGGGCTACCCCCAAGCTAGACGTAAGGATGCAAAGTAGGTCTAGTCAGGCTGCCTCTGGACTAGACACAAAGAAGTAAAACCGGTCTAGTCGGGTTGCCCCCGAGCTAGATGCAAGGGTGTTAAACCGGTCTAGTTGGGTTGCCTCTGGGTTAAACACCATAGATTTTTGTTGAAAGCTTTCGAAGGGGTCCCTTGGGAACCCAATGTGAAAGTGAGGGGTCCACTCAAGGGACATGCTATCCAAAAGCTACCGTCTTCTTTCTTGAATTGATTCATCATCAAGGAATCCTTTTGAAAGATGTTCACTTCATCAAGGAGTTCAAAAGGAAGGAGATGCGCCCATGTGATGGGAAGACTAAGATCGTTCTCACTTTGGAGGAGGGTTTCCAAGTCCTTTCTTTACGAACCCATGATGAAGGAAACATGTTTAGTTGGGGTTTCAAGTCGAGAATGCAATTCTAACAAAGAAGTACGTGAAGGATCTTCGAGAAAATGTTTTTTTGGCAACGAATGCATTTTCTAAGGATCATGCAATGTAGATTAAGTAACGTTGTCACACACGAAAGGGACAACCCAAGCAAAGAAGAGAGAAAGATGAAGGGAAAGGTAAAAGATAATAGATCACGCACAAAGGGTACAGGGGGATCTGGTTTTGCGGGGTTATATCTACCTTTATTTATAAGTAGTAGGTAACCGCGGTGAGAGGCGAAAGATCTTCAATCCCCAAATAGATCAGGAAGAATGCACATAAGACAACGTAAAAGTAAAAAATTGGGTCAACATGGAAGGGAAGCCTAAATGCCCTCAATACTTTGCATCGTCCCCAATTTACTGAAAGTCAATCACAAACATGGAAGAATAGAGATACATATAGAAGAAGGTTTACAACACAAACACCACGCTTGTATCCAAGCACCAACAGGGGTGACGAGGGTCATCGAGGCACGTGTAGCATGGTTATAGGGGAACACATCACCACACACACACACATCCAATCTAAAGATCAAGAAGACGATCTTCCCCTAACACTGGTCGACCAAGAGGTCATCAATTTCCCACTCTAGATCATCATAGGGGGAAGGATGATGAGCTTGCAATGGTGTAATGTTAAGGGGAAGAGCTTTCGATCCACCTACAACAAGGGCTAAGGCAGATGGACCAGTAAGGTCTCCATCGCTCAACTCTTGTTAGTATAAGGTCAATGACTTCGCGAAGATTGCTGACAATGTCAGAACTTCATCTACTGAGTTAAACATACACTAAATGAGAGTGCCATGTTTCACCTCGGTAGATGGAGGAGTTTTCACCTGAGGTTCACCACTAGGCTCACCGAGAGACTCAAGAGCGTTGACAAACTCAAGGGAGGTTGGAACTGGTTTCATCACCAAGATAGAACAAGTCAGCACGAGACCATCTTTCAGAGAAGGTGGGCTCTTCTTACGTCCTCCATTGTTGGAGGGACCTCACTCTACTTTCTTTTTCGTTAGAGGAGGTGAACTCCCCACAGACAAAGCAAGGTAGATGGAAGAGGATAGAACCACAGTGGATACAACTAGAGTATTAACCATATCCATAGGCTTCGGAAAGGGTGAGACATCTAGGATGGAAGTCAACAAGGGCGGCTCCATGAAAGGAACGATAAACACCTACAGTTTTCCAGGCGCATGTGCGCTCGCAGCGGAAACCAAAAGGGATTCAAATTTAGTTTGAACAGGGGAATAGGGGGTAGAGAGGAGGACACAATAGGAGGTGTGATCATATCCTTATCCTTCTTTTGCAAGGAGGCTTGCTTAGCTAGGATATCCTTTCACCGATAGTTTCACTCGCCCGCGAGGCAGTTTCTACGACTCTTTGAACTATAATTCAGGCTTTGTGAAGGGACAAAAGGGTCCTGCTCAGCCATGGGAGTATCCTCCATAGTCATTTCCAATGGAAGGACATACTCCTGAATGGGAGCAGAAGGGGCAGGTTCAGAGATGGTGGGAGAAATCAATTATACCACCTTAGAGGTGGATCCTTTTTTGTTTGGGGGAACAGGAAGAGGTCGAGGGGAAAATTCTCTCCGCGAGCCTTTCTTTCTACCATACAAATAGTACCAGGGTCCTTGGGACCCATTAGGGAGATCCAATATCCTGATCTTCAGCTTTCACCAAGGAGGCATCATCGCGCCAAGGAGGCATCATCGGACTCAGCAGGTAGAACTCGAGCTTGTTCATCTAATACTCTTCCCAAGAGACGGGAGTAGATGAGTCAGCTCGAGAGGGAGCAAGCTTCTCCTTTCCCTTTCGGGAGGGGGAGACAATTGGCTGCTTAACTACAAGAAGGGTCGACTTCGGCTATCCCTTGCCTCTAATCTTATACTTCACATGGTTCTTGTAAAGTAGGTTTGTTCTTTGTGGGAGCGGACCGATGAGAGTGGGCCCAAAGTGATCCAACGAGAATCCCCATGAGATACCACAAGTTGATATCCAGTATCATGCACGACACCCTCATGGGAAAATTTAAGGCATTTATGGATTACAGAGGTGATCTTATTTATGGAAGTCATCCAAGGTATGCCTAGCTTCACTCTAAATAGGTCTGACTCGAGAATAAGGTCGAAGACTGCGTCTACATTCTTGGGTCCAACCAGGATAGACAACATTATCGATCCATAAGGTTTTATAGAAAGTCCATCATGCGTGCGGACGATGGATTTGGTTTATTCATATTCCTCCCTTTATAGGGAATTTAAGAGTAATGTCTCCTTTGTGATGACATTCACTCTACTCACGAGGTCAACTAAGACCCCTGTCACAATGCTACCATTGAGGCGAGTGGGAATATAAAGCGGAGAAGGCTTACCATTTGTTGGCACATCTTGCGAAGTAAAGGTTACATCCAGTGAACCGGTCCCAAGACAAGGAGAGGGAGTGATGGTAACCATGTTAACATATGCTTTGGGGTAAGAAATAGAATCAAAGGGATCGATAATCATGTTAGCAAAATGTGTCAAAGACGGATCTGTGTATATCTGCAAGTCATTGTTAGCTTTCGTCGTTGATTTGTTCATGTTTTTCTTACTTCCATCAAGACGAATAGTACCATCCTCGATGTGATCCTGTATCTCATGACGCAGGCGCATGCAGCATTCGATATTGTGTCCGTTAACTCGATGGTACTAACAATATGTTTTTTCTTCATACCAGTTAGGCTATGGTTCTCTAACTGGTTTAGGGAGTGGCAGGGTAAGGATCTTATCTTTCACCAACTTTTGCAAGATGGAAGAATAATATTCTAATAGCTTCATAAAATTTTGGTCGCATCTGAGGTCGTTGTTATCCGTAGCGGCTACTACATTCCTAACAGTTTTACCACTTCCAGAGATCAATACGATAGATCTTCCTTCAGAATGGGAGCATGAGGGAGGACCTCTAAACTGAACTACCATCTGCTGGTATTCTCGTAAAGCCACACACAAGTGTGTGAAAGAAGGATACTTCATGAGGGCGAACTTCTCTTGACAAGGCCTTTTTAAGTTCCCTATGAAGACCTTTTGTACATCAGAGTCGGGTAATGAATATGAGATATGTGAGAAGAGTGCTTGGTAGCGTGCTATAAATTTTGTAATCTTTTCATTTTTCCCTTGTTTGCACTAAACAAGGTCTGAGAAGGTCATCTTTGGTCTGATATTGGCTTGGAACTATCACAGGAATTGGTTCACAAGCTGATCAAATGTGAAGATGGAATTATTAGGAAAAGAACAATACCAATCCAGTGTTGTATCTTTGAGGGATCAGGGAAATAGTTTTGCCATCAATGCATCGTGATGGAAAAAATTTGTGCATAAGGTGTTAAAGGCAGACACATGTGTCTATGGGTCCCCTTTACCACTGTATTTCTCAAATTTGGGAATCTTCATCCCTTGTGGGAAAGGAGTGTTTAAAATTGCAACCAACAACTGGTTGTGTCAGAAGAAGAGTTGGAAAATAGGTTGGGTCAAGGCCTGAGAAAGGTTCGCCAGTTAGTTATGCGTCTTCCCCATATTCTGAAGAAGGGTATTCAGAATAGGGTAATTAGAAGGCATAGGGCCACTGGAACCACCACCAGAGCTGTCGCCTAGACTACCTCCATGACCACCACTAAATCCTCCATTGATGCCACCACCACTAGTGTGACTTTCATCAAAGCCATCGCCACTTCCAAAGCCACCACCATGACTTCCGTCGGAACCGCCTCCGCCAATGCCACCCCCACTTCCAAATTTTATGCCACCAAAGCCTCCACCTATTATCCTGCCAAATCCTCCACCACCAGAGGTAGCATAAGGGGTGAAGTGGAAACCCAAAGGGTTCCCGTTTACTTTGATAGACTCAAAATTCTTAGAAGTAACGGGTACACTGACCGAAGGGACCGCGTCAACCATATATACGGATGTAGGAGGCATCGACATCTCTAGATGTCTCTCACATTCCTCGAAGAGGCCACCTCATGTCATGCGACTATGGCTTGAGGGGGCACATGCTTTGACCAGACCAACGAGACTAGATAAGAGCTCTATGCTTGTCCGATCTTTTTCCACCATGTATCTTATTTCACTAATCACTTTAGCAGACCTAGCCATCTTTGGGTTTCCTTCCAAGTGATTTTCTAATGCACCTAACCCTTTACCAAGGCTAATGACGTATTCGAAAGGGATACAGATGACCTCATGCTCGTCTTTAAATGAGGAGGTCGGTGATGTAGGAGGGTTAGGGATGTGATTAGTTTCGTCAAGAAACCTAGATTCACCTCATGATATGTGCTCATGTGCGGATAGACCAACCGCAAAACTAGAGAAAAGGTCAATAGTGAAACTAGAGGAGACCTTCGTCTTTTCCATAGGAAGGTATTGCAGACTTCTTCTAACAATATTCCTGGAGGTCGTAGACTGGGTTGTGAAGCTCATAAAATTTCACAACACACAAGGGTACAACGACCAAGAGGTATAAGAGAAAAAATTTAGAACACCGACAAATGGGTAGACGTTGGTTCACGTCGGGTTCACCAAAAATGTAAGAGAGGGGGACCAACCGCTGCAAGGCCCTAGGTCACGAAAGGCCAAGAGCGGAAAGGCTGCCCTAACTTACCTCAGTTTAAAGGAAGGTTAGGATAAACGGGATGAGAATGATGAGGATTATGAAATCCTTCGATCACTCTGCAAATCTAGGAGTTGGAGGGAGACTAGATTAGTCGCTTTTTAGAGTCAACTCTATGTTTTAGGTAGCTCTCTGTCGAAGGATAGAAGCGTGGTTCTGGGATGACAATGCGGCGCACCGATGTCTCACAGGTGCGCTGGTGTCCGTACCGCTAGAAAACTAGAGAGATGAGATTAAACTCTAAAAGAAAGACTAACAACCTAGTTAAGAAGTTTTGAGAAGTGAAGAACAAGACTAAGAAGAGTGAAATATATAGACAAACATGATAAAGAAAATATGTTACTGCAAGGGTGACGAAGATGATTTAATACAACAATCCTTTCACCAGCTTGCTCCAAGATCTCTCCACCTACACACAAAAAAATGGGGAAATGTTGGGGCTATATAGGGGCCTTCCTTAGTCAGACCCCCGTTTTGGTGTTCCCACCTCCACGGACAACCAAGTTTGCAACAATAGAGATAAAGATAAAGAAGGGAATACAAGATACGTAAACAAAAGACACTACAAATAGTACGTGCTTACTCAACCAAAGATGATAGAGAAGATAAGAGGATCTTACCACCTCCGTCCAAAGCGCTCAAGGCTTGTGGAGGAGAAAATGAGAGGAACTCAAGCCTCTGCTGCAATGGTGTTTGTCCTACGCTTGCACTATCGAAGTGATGGAGTGGTAGATTGCTGCAATGGAGTGTAAAGTGCTGCTATAAATCTTGAATGAATGAAATGGAGTGGAGAGTGTGCTCAAATTGATCTTGCAAAACTTGCCAAACTTCTCCAACTTGAGAATGGATGAATGGTCAAGACTATGAAGGAAAGAATGAAAAATGGCCATATTCAGGTCGGCCAGCCGAAGGGAGGCATTAATATTCAACTTCCAATCAAAAGTGTAACGTCTCTGCTGACTCCAGCCATAGGAATCTGTTAGGGAGGAAAGTGTGCCACACAGACGTTTGTGCATCGTGCGGGCGTCCTCGACAGAAACACCCTCACCGACATGCAAAATAGGCACCAAGTGGAATGTGAGTAGCGAACTTGAGTAGAATTAAGCCTCCGCCTTAGGTTTTCTAAAGTGCAAGGGGGTAAAAGCGAATTTGTGTTAGGGGTGCAAATTCACGCTTATACACTTAGCAAGCCAAACAGTAATAAGGGTCTATGGGTTTCCTTAAGTCCCACATGTTTTACCTAAATTTGATTCTATTCGAATTGTATTTTTAGAATTTATGTGGCAAATGTTATGGATGGAGCAAGATGTTATGAAAAGACAAAAAAAAGGGAAATTCCTCCCTAACCTAACTGAATATGAGGAGCTATCTATAGGGTCTGACACTCTTGAAGAACTACAAAACTATTTGAAGATGAGGTATTCATTGAAGTCACAAGGAGAAAAGGTCTTTGATCCTGAAGGGCATATTAATTTAATACTAGGATTACCCATGTAATAGATTACGAAGAAGATGTAATAAGAAATTTCTTTACACCTCATGAAGTTTTTTAGAGGAAGAGGAAGTGGGAAATCATAAAGAGGCTTGAGGAGGAGAAGAAGAAAAGGGACACTGGATTCCAAGGATTCTATGTTGAAGAAGGGGATCCTATCAAAAGAATGAACTTAATAATTGACAACTTTGAAAGATTATATGTTGAACCAGAAAAGAAACCTGAGGGTCAGTCTTCAAAACCCTCCAAGTTTCCCATCAAACCAAGTGGCATTGTAATCATAGAGCCCCTACCAGACACTACCACAATACAATCATAAGCATCCCTTGAGCACTAAAGTCCTAAAAGAAAGAAGACACATGGATTGGCCTCCTTAGTGGCATATGAAACAAGTGAAGGAGTAGGGGATACTGAAGAGGTAGCTGATGTACTTTTGAATTTTAAAGATGATGAAGTTGATCAACCACTGCATAAGCTTGCAACTGATGCTCACAAACTAGAAGAAAGAGTGGATGTACATGGGCATAATGATCAAGAAGTGTATGATGATGAAATGGTGATTGTTGTCCTTAGATTTATTGAAGATGATGAATTTATTCAAACTCCTGAGTTTAAGGATTTTTGGTTTAAGATGAAAAATGAAAGAATTTGAGGAGAGACTCCAAATTAATAAGATGGGAACTGAGGAGTCACAACATGACCAGATTGTTGCCCAATTTTGAAGAACTAAAGATTAATGAAATTACTGTTAGCCCCCAAGAAGCAAGAAAATTGGTCTTCGAAAGAAATATACTAATTATTCTTGGGATGGAGTTAAAAAATATATTCTTATTGAATCAAGTAAGAATCCAAGAAGATCTCATGTTGGTTTCTAAATTCAATTCAAATGAGGGAATTAGTGGCATAGGTTACAATCCAAGAATTGAAACCCTAGCCTTTTGGACAAAGCAAAAAAGAATAGAAAAACCAAGATTGCTTGATGTTGTAAAATAAATGAGAGGGATTGCCATGGTAAAGACACTTTAAGACACATCAACACTGGAGGTAGCTACTATGAAAGTACACTCAACAATGTTTACTAGGGATGTGGTTAAAGGTATGAAGCTTAGATTGGCATAATATGAGAAAGCACAAACTGATCTAGATGATGAAGTGAATAGGTTATTCATAGGAAATGTGAAATTGAAAGAGTGGTTAAAGGGAGCATGTCCTTCCCAAAGCACAAAATTAATAGTATACCAACCCCCTGCCATCCAAACTAATACAAGTGCAAACACTGTTGAAAAAATAAATGTGTTAAAACAATAAATTGAGTAGTTGAAAAAGATTAATGAAGAAACAAAGGAAAGAGAAAAGAGAGAAACCCTCAAGGTATTGGAACAGATCTTGGAGCATAGGTTTAAACTAATTATGGAAAAATTGGAAAATATGTATGAATGTTATGTCTCCTTGTCACAAGCAGTTGATCAGATAAAGGCCCATGTACCTATATTGGACCCCTTATTCAAGAAATGGCAACCTGTACATCACACCTTAAAGAATTTGTGTAGAATTTTACAAAGGAGTGTTGAGGCCCCCACAACTTTAAAGCCTACTGAGCAAATGGTCTGAATGGTCACAAATGAATTTCAATACATAACTGCAGAAGACCAAAAGATCAAGGCAAGAATGGATTCATTTCACACACTAAAGAAGTGGTTTTTGTCTAAGATACTAAGGGATGATGATCAACTGAAAGGATCCAAGGATTGGATAGATGAGTTTAGCAAAAAGAATCCCAACTGCCTCACTAATTTACAGAAGGATGGCAAGATAAATCTTCACCGCCTCAATTTAACCTTGGATGGAATAATTGTACTGGACGTTGGATACTCAAAATTCATCACAGATGGCAAAGCATTATTAGACAACAGATGGAATAGTCACTTGGCCAACACACAAAAAATCTAGGAGTACAAATGGCCTCATGATTACTCAGTGTACCAATGGGAGTAGACATATCTAACTCCCCTAGAAGAATAGGCCTTGCAGTGAAGTACCAATCCTTGCAAATACTATCATGGAGAGAGGACCTTTCCAGATCTAAATGATCATGGCTACCTTACGATGAGTAATGGACTTCTGTATCTTGCGATTGCTCTGGACTTCAACAACTGACCATTTCACTTCATTTCTCATATTTCATTTCTTTTATGTAATCCTATGTAAACAACGATAATTAAGACTTTTTTATTTATGTTAAAAGTGGGTAACTAAAAGACACTTTTTGACATGTCAATTAGGACAAAAAATTTAAACGTATTGTAAAATATTTTTGAAGATCAATAAAATGAAGTTATAATTGGTGGTCGAATCCTGGTTTCAATTGTTTGTTGAAGTGAATTAATGAATGTTATCTTGTTGTTTCCAGTTTGATCTTTCCTTGTTATTTAAATCAATATATCAAGGGTATATTTGGTTTATCAAAACACATTTGTCGTCAAACAATTAATTTTGTACTACATTTTGGTGTCAAATCTTTGGTAATTATGGTTAGTTTCATTACATTCAAATTCTGAATTCTGGGAAATTATATATAGTAAATAGATTGATGGTTGTTTGGATAGTGAAATTAGCTCTCTTAGAAATTAACTGAAATATCTTGTCTTGAAATATCTAGAAGGATTATTTTAATTAAAGAGGATTTTGTGGTTATTTTTCTAACAATGATTTTACAATGCAACTAGGTTGCTATTTTCATACCAAGTCAAGAAAGCACATACCAAGAAGATGGTACTTTACTTCAAACCCTCAACCTCACTTAGTTTAGTCTACTTACATGGGGATATTAAGGAAGATGCTAAACAATTAATATATATCATTTGTTGTTTGTGAAGGAGAATCATGTGAGATCCGATATGGCAGTGGATCAATATCCGGTTTCTTAAGTAAAGATGAGTCACAATTGGGTTCAAACTTGTTGTGAAACATCAGGTTAGTAATTTTTTGATGTTAAGGCTTCCTAGTTGGATATCAAAGATCTTTTCTCATCAACTTAATTTGGAATTTATGTATAAATGGATTCTTTCATGGTGTGGGTCTTTACTAAGACAACGCATGAACCAAGGTTGACATTTTTGTTGTATTATAAGTCTGATGGCATTCTTGGGCTTGGTTTCTAGGAAATTTTTGTTGATAATGTTGTTCCAGTTTGGTTAGTGTTGATAGCCTTCATTCTATAATCTGAGCGTATCACCTTTCTTAAATTTTGAACAAGGTTTTGAAATCAAGGGTTCAATATGCATATTTCAGAACTATGTTGAACACTCTATTTAAGGCATTTGTTGACAAGGCTACAATTTTTTAGTTGATTTATCTTTCTAGTGTGTTTGGACTTACTTTTGTAAACCTGCATTATACAATGCACTTTTATTCTTTCTAAATTGAGACTACTAGTAATTTTGTTGGTTGTATTGAGGCACAACTTCATTCATGGTGAAAAAGGTAGCACCCTATTGCTCATATCAGATGGCACGTTGCATATAAAGGAGGAAAGATTATAGCTAGGTTATTGTTGACTGCATTGAAGGAGAAAGCTTCATATATGGGACACAATCAACACTCTCCTTCTTGGATTCTACACATTACAGCTTGCTCCAGGAAGATTTCCCATGTTGTAGAAGTTTTAAGAGATGAAAGGGGCATGTGCTCGCATTGAAGGGCTCCAAGCATGTGTTTCCATCATTATAGAAGTTTTTTGGAGAATTTTATTTCTTGCAGTCATTTTTGTGCAATATTGTAACTTATATTTTCAGTCATGTGATTGAAAATAAAAATTGTAATACTCTATTTCTAAGTTGTAACTATAACACCTTTCTTTAATTAATAAAGTTCATCGATTTTTCCTTCTCAATGGATTTCTTATTGTGTGCAATTGATGATTGATGTGTATTTTTGTGTTTTATGTTTAAATCCTCAAATATTAGTCAATTAAAATGACTAAATATACTACTAATTGATGTCAATTAATAATTAAATTGACAAAATATGCTACCAATTGATAGAAATCAGAGAACAGTGAATAAATATGACTAGATATACGACCAGTGAAATCAGTGAATAAAAATGACTAAATATACTACCAAATTAATTAAAATTAATGTCTAAATACACTACCAATGCATAGAAATTAGTGAATAAAAATGAATAAATAGGTGACCAGTTAACAACAATCAATGACTAAATATATCAATGAATAAAAAATGACTAAATAAGTGACTAGAAATTACAACAATAATTGACTAAATCAACGACTAAATAAGTGACTAGTTAAATATATCAATGAATAAAAAACAACTAAATAAGTGACCATATTACAACAATCAATGACTAAATATATTAGTGAATAAAAAATGACTAAATAAGTGACCAGATTACAACAATCAATGACTAAATCAACGACTAAATATACTACCAAATCGATCAATCAAAACAACCAATAAATGACTAAAAATGGTTTTAGTCATCAATCTAGTCGCGTTATAAATGACTGTCAATAAACTACTAATGGTCACGTGACCATGTTCAGTCATTTATAAGAAGTTTTTAGTAGTTTTTTCAGTCATATATTGTTGTTTCTATACTAGTGAGAATTATGAAAATTACTTTTAAATAAGACCATATTCCTTCAAATAAGTTTGCTTCATTTATTATTCATTTCTTCCAAGTATGTCAATCATGAATAATTTAAAAAATATAATCTTAAACACAAGAATTATGAAAATTACTTTTTAAAAAAACCTCATTTATTGTTCATTTCCTCCATATATGGTAATCATGATTAAGTTCACACATTATCATACCATTCCATAGAGCATAAATATTGATATGTTTTAACATCATCTACAAATTAAAAATCAACAATTACACTTAGTTCACATTTCTATTCAATGATGACAAGATGTGACAAATTAACTAAATGATAACTAGGAACTTGCTAAGTTCTCAAATAGATCATCATGGCTCCATTTTGTAAACTAGTGGTGGTAATTCTACCACCTTACCATGTAGATCATAAAGCTCCACCCCACTTAAATATGGAGATGATCTCATGGATTGCAAACACACTCATCAAGTACACAAGTTTGAAAATACAAAAATACACATTCAAGAATGATTTTATAAACATAATATGTATCTTCACAAGACTCAAGCTCAAAAGAATGAAGGATAGAACATTAGAGTGTCATCTATCTTGATCTATAATTGCACACAACTAAAAGGACAAATTTCACAACATGGCTCATAGGGGAGATATATAGAGCGTGCACAATCAATATATTTTCCTTTTTCCATGCTATTTTAAAAACACCCACAAAATAGATCATATGTTTTATTTTGTATATACAAAGTTTCCTAAGAAACCACAAGGCTCCATTAATGACTTCTTACAAGATTCTCTCAAGAAAATTGAAATAGTTTAATAACCATTTTGAGTGCACACAACCCTTCAAAATAGAATGTTAGCACAAAAAAAATCATTTATTATCTCACATTTTTGTCAATGTGTAGCAATTGAATGAATAGGCTATGTGGTTATACGACTAATATTTCTCACTTTATATTAGTTAAAATATATAATATCCTTATAATTTTTATATTGTATTTTGATTAAATGAACATGTTATATGGCTATATGAGCTTAATCTCTTTCTTACAATTTTGATTAGTAAAAAATGATATGTTATCTCTTTGTAATTTTCCCTTTGTGAAATGATTGAATGGATAAGCTATAAAATGATATGAGCTTGATTTATCTCATACACTTATGAAGATATTAATAAATGAGTGAAATTGGTAAATGAATCAAATAAAAAATTATATTTGTAGGATGCTTATATTATACTCCTAGACATGCCTAGCATGATAAAATAGAGTAAAATATCATATTACATTTTTACAACTATATCATTTTTTTTCAATGCAATACAAACTTAGAATACAATTTATTTATTTCTTTAATCCAAACACATTTAAGATATGTGGTTGCGCCCATAAAAGGATATAGAAGTCACGGTAAATTCTAACCTGGGAATTGGACATTCCAGCAGGTGACTAACATCTTCTTATGGTCGTTTATTTATTTGTCAAACCAGGGAATGTATACTTGAAATGGAGCGGCACTGTATGTGCACTAAGAACCGGTTTTAGCCATAACTTTCTAGAAGTAAATGCTCAAAAGGAATTCTAATTCTGATGCAGGGACATGAAGTAAAGTCTTACTAACTTAAACATCACTTAACTAAAGCAGGAATCATAATAACAATTACTAGAAACAAAAACCATGAACTGGCCTTATGCTGCAGGAACAGTCACAGGGATGGATTCCTTATGCTGCAGGAACAGTTTAAGACTGAGTTTGCATCAAAGCTTACAAAAATGGAATTCTAACAGATAAATAACAGAAAGCAAATAGTTAACTATAGATACTCACTAAGTGGGCCCCCTTAGCAAGCATCAACCAATTACGCAGAAATAGAACTCAAAACTTCATCAGTTTTTATTCATACTTCTGAATCTCATACATGGTTGTTGCTTGTAAGAAACTTAATGCAAAGCTTTGTTCTTCATTATAATAGTAAATAATTACAGTCTATTGTATCTCTATGCTCTAGTCTAAACTCTCTTTTGATCAACCTTGTTCACTCGCGCAGGAGGAACCTTTATTTAAAGAAAAATGACTAACTAACTAACTAACAGAGGAAGCCGCGGGTATAAATGCCACCTGAGATGGAGGAACAGACTTCATAAATGTGATTCTATCCGCTCAACTGTCTCAGAGGAAATATAGAGCTCCACTCCTTCCTTGATCGATGATTCATTTGGTTCTTTCCTAAAGACTCAAACAAAAGAATCCGTGCTTTGAACGACTCCTTCGCTGGTGCGCTGAAGACGGCCTTTTCCCTCAAGTTCTGTTGTGTATTGACTTGTTCATATCAGCTCCAACAACCTGTAGAACACATGGCAATAGAGGCACAAGAATGCATGCACTCATAATAGCACGACATTCTTCATTAATCACATGCATTCAATTCATCTTATTTATTCAAACACTACATTCATCACACCAGTCAATTGGGAAGTCAAAATAGGGCTATGATTATAGATAGGCTAAGGTATTTATGCATCAAAAGTATAGGATTTCTTATCATCAAATACTACCCATAAACATTAAAAGTTTGTAACCATAGAGTTTAAACATTCATAAAAAGAGAACAAGAGTTTCTAAATTTGAAATCATGACATCCAAATTATAGCCATATTATAGACTCATCATCTGCCCCCTACTTTATCCAATGCTGGTCCTCCAGCATTAGTCTTCCTGGTTGTATCTCGGAAATTCGTAGGAGTTACATGGCCTTGTAATACAGTCCCAAATCTGAAGTAAAAACCCCTGCAGTTCTGCCATCTTTCATATCTTCTGGCCTCTGTGTCTTCATTGAGCTCTGTGGCATGATAAGGATATAATGGCCAAAGTAGAGTAGGAGGTCTAAATGTTAGTTGCATCCATAATTCAAATCTTTTATGGAGGCCAATCTACATGTATCTTTCAGACCCTCTGAGAGCTGCTATCAAATGTAGGGGACTATGAGGCTCGGACTTCTTCAAACCAACCGTCAACTTTTCCCATCTGGTTTTGCTCCTAGAAGCTGCAAGCTTCTAGAACGAATATGGTTGGCGCTTGAACTCGTCATAGACTTGTTTCCTCAAATCAAATATCCTCATCCTGGCTGTAGGATCATAAAAACCATACGCCACAGAAAACCAGGCCCTCAGAAATTCTTTGGGATCTATGTTTTTTGATCTCAAGGAAAGAGGTTCTTTTCATTCAGTCTCCTCATAGTCTTCAGATTGCCTTCCATAATTAGCTTCATTACCTGCCCAGGACATTAGTGAGATCTTAAATGGATGTCACCAATAAACAAGAGTGGATTCCACTCAGTTTCATTAGGAATTAATAAACCATGCAAATAGAACTCACACATGGAATTTCTCAGCCAATCAGGTGCCATTTGATATGCATCATAAAATTCTCTAGCAGTGGTAGGGACAGGGTCAAGGTCTTTAGAAATCCTCATCCACTGAAACCACAAAAACTGCTCTTTGAGGCACATTGCATAAACTCTAGGCGGTGGCCTACATTCCATAATCTGACCTGCTACCTTCATCATTTTATTCATCTTTTCCTTTACCTCCTGGATTTCCTATTTTTGTCTTTCAATTTCTTTCTTCAGCTTCTTCTTCTCTTCCTTCCATAGACTCTGCTGCATTTGAGTTTCAACCAGAAGGCGGAAACTCAAAGTCTGAAGTGTCACAGGATTCCAGGTTTCCTGAAGGTGCTCTAAGCATTAGGTCAGCAGTGGTTTCTTATATCTAACTAATGTCTGGCATACTTCAGAAGATAACAAGGTTGCATTGGATGTCCCAAGTTGCTCTGGTTGCTCCTATTCTTACTGTAGGATAGACTCTTGTTGCTAGTCAACAAGGGATTCTGATTCCCTAGAAATTCTGTCAGCCGCCTCAACCAAGTCATCAAGGCTTGGCATTTTCCCCCCATTAGTACAGCCTTGTTGTTCTTTCTCAACTTCCCCTGTATCTTGTTGCATTTCAACAGGAATTTCTGAGGTGTCGGGTGGGAAATTCTCGGATGCACTCTGAGAATTTTTAGGAATGAATTCCTCGAACTCCTCAAAAATGACAATTATTTCTAGCTGGCTAGAAGAGGGTGGGGTAGCCTGACTTTGTTTTCTTACAGAAGTTCTTCTTGGTAATGCAGTTGAGGTAGGATATTCATGGGTCGTTTTTCGTTTTCCAGCTTGCTTGGGGGTTTGAGAATTGGAAGGGGAGGATGATGAAACCGTGGTGGCATTGGGCGTTGCTGCAACAGAAAGTCGGGTAGCTTGTTTTTGCTTCTTGGTTTGAGGGTTTTCTCCTGGGGTATGCCCAAAGCTAGATGGTTCGGCTACCTTGGTTTTTCCTTTTTCACTTCTTGTTGCAAACTTGGTTTTAACACGGGTAGATGGCTCAGTTCTAACAGCTGCAGGACTAGGTGTTGCAGGAGAAGCAGGGGAATCTTGTTCAGCTTCTCTATTTGAAGACTCCACTCGTTTTCTCTTTTTCTTGGGTCTTGCAGGCAATGTTCTTGGAGGCTCAGGAAGCTGCAACCCTTTTTGGGCAACAAATTCTTGCCAGGAAAGGGGGGAAACGTCCCTTAAGGAACGGTCAGTCAGTTTTTTAATGAGGGCATGGTGAGAGACTGAATTATCTTTCCCTTTCTGGGTTTCACTAGCACTGCGTTCTAAAAGTTTTAACAAATAATTCGGGACATTTATAGCTAATCCATGCCTTATGTGGCTTAACAGCTTAAAATGATAAGAGTGCAAAAAGGAAAAGTGTCCTTCACAAGTTAAGTACCTGATTACATAGGAGGCATAGTCAGAATAGGGGTAAGGTAGAGACACTCTTCTGCACCTTTGCTTTGAAATTTCCAAAGGTCTGTCACCTAGCATTGTGAATTCTGCCCTGGCAGAGACGACATCCCTTCCTGTAGGAAAGTCTTCACCAGCTGCAGGAAGACCTGTTATTTCTGCAATCCTTTCCTCAGTAACTGCTACTGCCAAGCCCCAAACTGTGGCTTCCCCTTCGAAAAGAGTTCTTAAGAACTCGCAAGCAACCTCGTCGTTGAAGGAATCGATGCTTAAGAAGTAATTTAACCATCCACATATGCTAAATGCTTGCACAACCTGAGGGTCTTGTGTCAAGGATTCATGAGCCGTAGGTTCACGACGTACAAGCTGACCACCCATTTTCTCAACTGCTTCAGCAATAAACCCTAAATCTCAAGTCTTCTGAATATTCGAAAACTCTTTTCTTTGCTCTGCTTCTCCCTGTTCTGCTTCTTTCTCTTCTTGCTTTACCATAAATAATGTAAAAACAATTGTATGCAATGATTTCGAGGAACTACTTAACTAGCAGTTAACTTATTGATATAGATAAGGCATGCATTCATTTAGCGACATGTACAATAAAAATTGTTTCATTGAACATGGCCATAGCAAAAAGGAAAGAATTGTTTCAAATTATCCCCGCCCCCTACTTAAAATGTGACATGTGTCCGCACATGTGGGAAGTATAGGCGAGGCATGGGGAGTAATGACAGAATTGACTGATAGACATAATGCAATAAAAGAGCAAATAAAATTAATGAATGATATGACGAATAGAAAGAATATCGTGTACCTTTGAATAAATGCCCATGGATGTTGGTAGATCTTACAGCATAATCGGAAATGACGTTTTGGAAAGAAACTATAAATGATCGTGGTACGGAAGATGGATGACGTAGATGGGTGACATAGAAAAGAAGGATGGAATGAGTGATTGATGGCGATGGATAATGATGAAGAAGTTGGCTTTCGTACAGAAAACCTTTATTATGGACGTTTTATCATAAGTCAAAGAGACGTTGCAGGAAGAGGACCGAAGCCCTTTGCTGCTTGAAGATCACTGGCCATAGGAGAAACAAACTGCTGCATGAATTCCTCTTTTGAAGCCGGTTTATGGTACAACCGAAGACGGTGCCCATTAACCAACAGTTTGAAGCGGACAAGATCGATTGTCACCAACTGCACTGAACCATTATCAAATACATTCTTAATTTTTATATGGACCGAGCCACCTTGTTGTAAGCTTACCCTGATTTTCCTTATATCTGGAGTCGTAGAGTGAGGCCCAATCACCAGCTGAAAATCGCTTTGTCTTGATATGGTGATCGTGCCACTTCGCCCTTTGTTGTTGCACTGCTTCAGTGTGCTGCAGGGCAACTTTTCGCATCTCATCCAATGCATTCAATTGGAGGAGGCATTCTTTTTGCACTTCAGAGAGATCAATCTGTAGCTGAAGAGCAGTCCTTAAAGTTTTATGTTCAAATTCAATTGGCAACATAGCAATCTTACCATAAAGTAGCTCAAAAGGTGTGAATCCTGTAGTAGTTTTCCAGGTTGTCCTGTAGGCCCAGACTGCTTCTGGTAGACGGCTGCTCCAATCCTTTTTATGTAGCTTCACTGTTTTGGTGAGGATTGCTCCAATTCCCTATTAGTAACCTCCACCTGGCCATTTGCTTGAGGATGATATGGGCTTGATTTCCTGTGTCTGATTTTATAATCATTCATCAACACTGTGATCAGTGTTGATGCGAATTGAGCTCCCTGATCAGTGACGAGTTCTCTGGGAACTCCAAACCGTGTGAAGATTTTTTCATAGAAAAATTCAACAACTTTGTTGTCCCTGGCATGTGCCATTGCCTTTACCTCCACCCATTTGGTTACATAGTCAGTGCACACCAAAATATAGGACTTTCCATTGGATGGTGGGTCTATAGGACCAACAAAATCCATACCCAACTTGTCAAAGGGGGTTACTACCACTTGAGGCTGCAGAGGCATTTCATCAGTCTTTGTTGGTCGCCCCATTCTCTAGAATTTGTCACATTTCCTTGTATATGCTACAACATCCTTGTGTAAAGTGGGCCAATAATACCCTGTATTTAGTACCTTCATTGTTGTTCTTTTAGAGGCAAAATGGCCACCACATGGCTCGTCATGACAAGCATGTAGTATGTCATATGTCTCGTCTTCCCTCACACACCTACGCATGACTTGATCTGGTCCAGTATAGAACAAACAGTCAACTATCCAGGAAAAGTTGAAACTCTTCTCAATCAGCAGCTTTCTCTCTTTTGGGGAGAAGTGAGCTAGAATTCTATTGGCTGCTAAGTAGTTTGCAATATCTGCATACCATGGGGTGCGAGCAGCAATATAGAATAGATGTTCATCAGGAAAAGTATCATCAATTACCTCGAATGTGGTAGGTGTAGCTGTTTGAAGTCTTGACAGGAAATCAGTGACCACATTTGCTTTGCCTGGCTTGTCAATGACTGTGATATCAAACTCTTGCAACAACAGTAGCCACCTTGTTAACCTTCCAGAAATGGCAGATTTGTTCATAAGGTATCGTATTACTACATGATCAGTGTGAACAAATACTTGGTAGCTAGTTACATAATGCCTAAACTTATTTAGGGTATACACTACTGCTAGCAACTCCTTCTCTGTGACAGTGTAATTCAATTTTGGCCCTTGTAGATTCTTACTGATCAAATAGATAGCATGCTCAATGCAATTCTCCTTCTTTCCTAACACAGCCCCTATGGCATGATCAAATGCATCTGTATGTATGTGAAAGGGCAGACTCCACTTTGGTCCTTGAAGAATAGGTGCTTTAGTAAGTAGGTCCTTCAGGTGCAGGAAAGACTTGGCACAAGCCTCAGTCCAGTGAAATTCAGAGTCCTTAGTTAATAAGGCATACAATGGACTGGCTATTTTGCTGAAATCTTTTATAAATCTCCTATAATATCCAGCATGGCCTAGAAAGCTCCTTACCTCTTTCTGTTTGGTAGGATACGGTAGATTAGAGATGACCTCAATCTTAGCAGGATCAACCTGTATTCTTGCAGCAGAAATATAGTGACCAAGCACTATTCCCTCTTGCATCATCATGAAGCACTTTTGACTGTTCAGTGATAGGTTGTGATCTTCACATCTTTGGAGTACTTTCTTCAAGTTTGCTTGAGCTTTCTCAAACGTTGTACCATAAGCAGTAAAATCATCCATATATATTTCCATGCAATCATGTGATATGTCTAAGAAGATGCTTATGACTACCCTCTAGAAAGTTGCAGGAGCATTGCAAACACCAAAAGGCAAGACTGAGTAGGCAAAAGTCCCCCAAGGGCATGTAAAAGTAGTCTTTCTTTGATCCTCAGGAGCAATTTTGATTTGATTGTAGCCACTGAAGCCATCTAAGAATGAGAAATACTTTTTCCCAGCTAAATTATCTAGAACTTGATCAATGAATGGAAGAGGAAAATAATATTTCTTTGTTGCCAAGTTGAGTTCTCTGTAGTCTATATATACCCTCCACTTCCCTCCTTTCTTCGAAACAATAACCAATGGGGAAACCCACTAGCTATCTAAGATTGGATAGATAAAACCAGCATTCAGCATTTTCTGCAACTCCTCTTTAACAATTTCTCTCAAGGCTGGATTTATTCTTCTTTGAGGCTGCCTTACAGGTCTGAACTCACTGTTAATGTATATGCGATGTGTACAGAGTTTGGGGTCTAAACCCTTCATGTCACCATATTCCCAAGCAAAAGCTGACTTATGACTGATAAGCATCTTAACCATGGATTCTTGTTGCTCACTGGTAAGGTTTTTATTGATGCTCATAGTTTTTCCTGCTGCTATCTCAATTTGGGAGGTTAAATCAACCATAGATACTGCAGGCAGAAATGACATTTCTACCTCGTGGGGTAGCAAGGTGTGTAAGCAGTTAGTTGCTACAAGATAATGAGCTGATGTAGGCGAAGGAAGAATGGTCTGTAAGGAACATGGATTCGTTTCACAACCAAAATATTTGGTACCATAGTTATTCAGTAGGATATTGGACAATATACCCTCTTCTTCTTCTTGTGCAATGAAAGGCTCTCTAGTAATCATCATTAATTTGGCCATGGAGTTCACCTCCTCTTCTTCTCCCAAATCTGGCCAAACAGCTTCTCCGGACTCAGGCTGGGGTTGGGCTAGAGAATAGAGGGTAAGCTTTTTTTTGTTATACCCATCAGATATTGTCATGTTACCCGATCTACAATGAATGTAAGCATCAGCAGTAGCCAACCAAGGCCTTCCTAGTATGACAGGATATCCCCCTAATGATGCCTTAGAAGATAAGACCATAAAGTCAGCAGGGTACTCCCAGGAATCCAAGGTGACTACAAGGTCTTCAACTACCCCATCAGGTTTGACAATTGAGCTATCAGCAAGCTGCAATATTGTAGGTGTAGCCCTTAGGTCTGAAATACTAAGTTGTGCAACTAGGTCCTTTGTCATGACATTGATAACTGCCCCAAGATCTACTAAAGCATTCTTAATTTGCACCCCATTAATATTGATCTCCACAACAGGGCTTCCTGGATCAGAATATTTTGGGATGGTAAGCTTCCCTAGCATTAAGTCAGAGAGTTGGCCTATGACATGGACAGTTTGAGGGTCTTTCTTTTTCCTTCCTGGTTTCTTCAGACATGCCTCCTTAATGGCTTTGCTATAGATAGGCACCTCTTTGATTGCTTGGAACCAGGGAATTTTCACACATATATGCTTTAGTTGGTCAAGGATGTCAAAGATAGGTTCTTCTTGTTTTTTAACATTTTCACCTTCCAACCTTTGTGGAAAAGAAAGGGGACACTTCAATAGATGCCTTAGGCAATGATGGAATCTGAACTGGCTCATTTGTTTGGGAAAGGTCATTTGTATCCTCTTCTTGGTCAGCTTCCTCAGATGGCAATTCAGAGATTATGAGAGGAGATGGTGCGGGTAAGACAGTTCCTGAACGTAAATTGATATTATTCAGGTTGAGAGCATAGGCAGGCTAATGATTAGGATCAACAAAATAGACTTGTTGCTGTTGTTGTTGTGGTTGTTGGTTATTTGGATTGGGTGCGGCCTGAGCTGGTAATTGGGTTGGCTTTGGATTGGGACCTTGATTAGGTGCAGAAGGTGGCATAATAGATTGCTACTGGGGTTGCTGCAGGAAACCAGTGGATGGATTTGACCATTGCTGGCCTCCTCTCCATTAGTTAGACTGCTGCCAATTTCCTTGCGGAGGCTGCCACTAATTTTGCTGTGGTGGTTGCCAATTCCCTTGTGGGGATTGCCAATGGTTTTGTTGGGAATTTGGCCAAGGATTATTCCATTGTTGTTGAGAATATGGACCATAACTTGGGGGGTATTGGTTCTGCCATTGATTATTATATGAACCAAAATTTTGCAAGGGGTCCTGAGACATACCTTGTCTTGGGGCCCATGGCTTGTGCTGAGCAACAAAGAACACCTCTTCCTCTCCTTCAATAGTTTTAAACTCGGTAGGAAGATGGTGCACCTCTAAATTGGCCACCAATTTCAATCTACAGTCCTTCTTCCTCTATCTGCAGTGAGGGCAATATTCAGCCAGCATCGCATCAGCTTCTTCCTTCTTCCTTCTAGCTTGCATTGTGTCTAGCTGAGTAGCTACATCATTGATGATGTCTTGTTTGAGGTCAAACAATAGATTAGAGAGTTCTCCTTTTGATACACCTGAGCCACTTCCTTTGGCAACAGAGGGTCTGAATCCCCTGCCTTTCTTGACACTTTCCCCAGAGTAATTGAGACATATTGTCTTGATGTCATCCCAATTACTTTGGGTAATATCTCCTCCAGCCATGAGGTTTAGTGCTTCCATGCAGGTATCATTGACTCCCCTTAGAAAGAGAAGTTTTTTAGACTCTTCATTTAGCTCATGCTGAGTATTTTTCTGCACACTAAACAAAAACCTAGAGACATAGTCCTCCAAGGTTTCATCCTCCTTTTGTGCCATCTTGAAGAGGTCATCTCCTCTCATATCATTTCCCCTACAATATTCCTTATACTTTCCTAAGAACAATTCCTTCAATTCATCCCAAGTGGCTGCTGCATTGCCTCCTAATCCCATGAACCATCTTAAGGCTGACTCCTTTAAGGTAGAAGGAAACAATTTCATCTTATGGGCATCACTAGTATAATCATAACTCCTACATAGGATGTCAAATTCGAACAAGAAGGTATGAGGGTCTTCTCTAATTAGGCCATAGAACTTTGGGAGCAATGAAGTAGGGATATTTTTGAGATTATTATTGTCATGGAACTCAGGGAGTGGAAAGGGAAAAGTAGGCACTGCCATCCTTGGTGGTGATGGTCTTGGGTTAGCTCCTGGCTGGTAGACAACAAAGGCTAGTGGATTGTTATGGATATGCAGGTTATTCAGTCGTGATGCGAGTAAGTCAATATTATCAGGTAGATCAAATAGGTTCAAACTAGCCTCCGAGGAAGAAGAAGATGAAGTGACAAGGTCCTGTCTGACATCCAAATATGGTTTCTCTGGGACAATTTCTGGGTCAATCTCTACGTGATTTTCTTGGATATATAAATTGCTAGGAAGGAATTTTCCAAATTGGTCTCTTCTTCTATGCATGTAACGGACTTAACTAAATGAAGAATTTCTAAAACTTTGAACACTAAAACTATTGCTAAAAATGGTTAGGACAGGTTCTCAGCTTGACACCATCCCCGGTAACGGCACCAAAAATGGTCGCGCCCATAAAAGGATATAGAAGTCACGGTAAATCCTAACCTGGGAATTGGACATTCCAACAGGTGACTAACATCTTCTTATGGTCGTTCATTTATTTGTCAAACCAGGGAATGTATACTTGAAATGGAGCGGCACTGTATGTGCACTAAGAATAGGTTTTAGCCATAACTTTCTAGAAGTAAATGCTTAAAAGGAATTCTAATTCTGATGCGGGGACATGAAGTAAAGTCTTACTAACTTAAACATCACTTAACTAAAGCAGGAATCATAATAACAATTACTAGAAACAAAAACCATGAACTGGCCTTATGCTGTAGGAACAGTCATAGGGATGGATTCCTTATGCTACAGGAACAGTTTAAGACTGAGTTTGCATCAAAGCTTACAAAAATGGAATTCTAACAGATAAATAACAAAAAGCAAATAGTTAACTACAGATACTCACTAAGTGGGCCCCCTTAGCAAGCATCAACCAATTACGCAGGAATAGAACTCAAAACTTCATCAGTTTTTTTTCATACTTCTGAATCTCATACATGGCTGTTGCTTGTAAGAAACTTAATGCAAAACTTTGTTCTTCATTATAATAGTAAATAATTACAGTCTATTGTATCTCTATGCTCTAGTCTAAACTCTCTTTTGATCAACCTTGTTCACTCGCGCAGGAGGAACCTTTATTTAAAGAAAAACGACTAACTAACTAACTAACAGAGGAAGCCACGGGTATAAATGCCACCTGAGATGGAGGAACAGACTTCATAAATGCGAGTCTATCTGCTCAACTGTCTCATAGGAAATCTAGAGCTCCACTCCTTCCTAGATCGATGATTCATTTGGTTCTTTCCTAAAGACTCAAACAAAAGAATCTGTGCTTTGAACGACTCCTTCGCTGGTGCGCTGAAGACGGCCTTTTCCCTCGAGTTCTGCTATGTATTGACTTGTTCATATCAACTCCAACAACCTGTAGAACACATGGCAACAGAGGCACAAGAATGCATGCACTCATAATAGCACGACATTCTTCATTAATCACATGCATTCAATTCATCTTATTTATTCAAACACTACATTCATCACACCAGTCAATTGGGAAGTCAAAATAGGGCTATGATTATAGATAGGCTAAGGTATTTATGCATCAAAAGTATAGGATTTCTTATCATCAAATACTACCCATAAACATTAAAAGTTTGTAGCCATAGAGTTTAAACATTCATAAAAAGAGAACAAGAGTTTCTAAATTTGAAATCATGACATCCAAATTATAGCCATATTATAGACTCATCAATATGCACATAGAATCAAATGATCATGAATTCAGCTAATGGAATCTATGAACTAAAATCTTAAATATAGGAATTGTGAAAATTCTATGAGTTCAACTAATGACATCACTTATTATGCATTTCCTCCAAATATGATAATTCTGGATAAGTTTACAAATTCTTATACTTCCATAGAGTAGAAACACCAATATGTTTTGACATCATCTACTAACTCAAAAATTAAAAAATACACTTAACTTACATAATTGTTCAATGATGACAAAAAATAACAAATTAACTAAATAAAATATATTTTTATGTGTATATGCTGGTGGATTGAGCAAGATTAAAAAGAGTTCATGTTTCTATATTTAAATAAATAATTTACATATAAAAATAAATGTAAGCTCAATATAAATTATTTTTAAATATTAGTTTTAAAAGGTAATAAATTCAAGATTGAGAAATATTGTTTGTATCATTTAGACTAGTTAATGATATTGTTTAAAAAAATGAAAGGTCAAAATATTTTAGATGGTGTTCTTCTTAATCTCAATTATTAGTCTATGTATTTTCTCAAGTGCTCCTTCTTGGCATCTAGAAATTTGCTTCATTTCCAGTGCATAATGATCCTAAGATTGGAAATAGAACATTGTTTTTATGCCTTGTAGTGGCAAGTTGGCCTAAAAATATGAGCATTAAAATACCGTGATCGTTGGCTTGTCTTTCTAGAATATGCTTGGAAAAAAGTTTAGACAATTCATAAGGAACATGCAAACCCGATTTCATGGTTATCAAACAAGTTTTGAGGTCAATTTTAATATTTTGACATTTTTGAGGGTTTGTAAGGGTCATAAAAATTTGCAAATTTCTCCATTTTGGTGATGGTTCAAGTGTTTCTATGTCATCATGAGTCTCTAGTTTTAGTTTTGTGATGATTCATGGCATGCTCCCATTGATGAAATATATTGGTGATGGTTCATGGAGCTCCCCCTAGATCCTTATTCATCCTATCTCCTCAATATTTGGACAATTAGACCCCTCTTGACATGGATTTTCTACTTTAGTGTGAGTTTGAGCATAAGTTCACACTCTCACTAAAGTGAGGGCTAAATGTAGCATCTAAAACTGTCACCCTTGACAATTTCACACTATATTTTTCTCCCCCTAAATTATTGAGCCTAATTGGGTCCCTAATTTCCTAAATTATGCATTTTATAACCCATTTGTACCACTTTTCAACAAATTGCAAACATTGAACAAATGTATCTAATTGATATTTTGCCCCTAACACTTAATGTCTTGGAAAATAGGGCCAGGACCCATTTTCCCTAGGGCGTATGGGTCCCCCTATTCTATCGAGGACCATTTAATTTGGATATGTCAGTGTTAGTATTTTAACATTCAAAATTCAAATTGCAAATGTTAGTTATCAGGATTTAATTTTCAGAAAATTAGAGAAATGTTTATAAATACCTAGTTATTGCATTATTTGAAATCTAACAAGCATTAAGAAGAATTCATGATCAATTATTATCATCAAGAGAACTATCAAGCAAGTCAAAATCAATATTTTAAAGCTTTATTACAACAATTCAAGATCCTAACATCATGTCAAATCCTATGTGAGTTTATGTGTGTTCATGTTATCAATGTTTTGTGAAGGCTAACCCTTGTTGTAGGTCTCCAAATCAATTCAAGCAATCAAGCAAGCAAGATCCAATACCTTGAGGTGATGTGTATGAATTAAATCCTTCAAGGAAGCCATTGAAGGGTGGTGAGTTGCAGCACTTTGTGATTTCATCATTCCTTCCTATCATTTATCCATTTATCATTGACATTACCATAGTGGAAGTGGAAACATTAACACGGGGTTTGACTAAGGAAAGCCCCTAAATGGCACAACATCTCTTCTCTTTGTGAATGTGTAGATTTCAAGTTTGAAGAGGATTGAAGGAAGCTTGAAGACAAATTGTTCATTATTACATTTGAAGCTCTACATCTTGTCAACTCACGAAAAATCGCCTATAGAATTATCCGACAATGTTCCAACAACTTTGCAACCAATAATTAGAAGATCATATCTATCATCAAAGGACCTCAAAAACAAAGCAGGACACCCCTACAAGGACCCATATGCCCTTGGGTAAATCATTCCTCCTATGCACACTAAAACCAACTTTTTTGAGTAGGTACACAATCCTTTGCAGTTCCCAGATCTACCTATAATTCACTGTTTTACTTTATCAATTGCCAGATTATTGAATTTCTCATATTAGGGCATATAGTCTCATTAGGTTAATCATAGAAAATCAATTCCAATTCATTATAAGACTCAATAAGATGTAGATCCAAGTCTGATTGGCTCGCATTCATGGTTGAAATTCAAATATACACACCTTGTCGATCTCCATCTTAATGAAACATAAGAAAATAAACCACAACACAAAAAACCGTAACTTTTGAATCCTATGTTTACACATTAGACGTAGGGTTCCAATTTTCTTTGTTCTAGCATCTAATTCTTTGTTATTGATATTGGATACCCTCTTTCTATTAGAAGCAAGTTGAGTTATTTGTTTATCAATACCCATGGAGGTTTTCATCAATAGAAATGTTATTTTTTATATTTATTTTTCTTTTACATCTGATAGCACCTTAGAGGTTTTCACTAAGGGAATTTTTTTTGTTCTTATTGTTTGGACTAATGAACTCAGCTTGTTCCCCAAAATAGGTTGTTGTATCAAGTTTATTTCTACTCCTTTCTTTTGGTCACTAATTTTAAGTCATAGAGTCCCATGAATTCATTTATAGATTCATCACGTTTTAACACATCAAGAGACATAAGATATTGTTGATCCCAAGCAATAAGCTCTATATGGATGAGTGGGAGGTTTATGTAACATTCAATGATGGGGGTGATGGTGCAAATGGTCATGTCATGGAAAAGGGTGGAAAAATCAATGAAGGAATCTTTAAAGTACTATTTGTTGATGTGTTGAACAATAGGAAAGAATCGTGACACAGTGTCAAAGGTGACATTGGTATCAAAATATTCTTTAGCTAATGACATGTATCCTAAACCAAATATATTATGATTAACTTTAATGATGATAGGGTCTAGAGTTCCTTATTCATGTTGTTCTAGAACTTTACCTTTATAGCCCATGTTTTTACATACTCCTAGTGCTTTTAGATAGGTTTCTTCAATAAAACATGATGCATATTATTCATCTTTGTATTATTGAGAACTTAGGTCTTTGTCTATGATCTCATCATCAATAAAACCATGCTAAGAAAAAAATTGTAACACATTAGATGACCTTAGGATTTTTATTGGCATGGTGCTAAGGTTTCACAAAAGAATTTTTTCTTTATAGGATGATAGGTATGAACAAATCTTCTATAGTATCTTGTTAGACCCAAAAATCCTCTCTTCTTAGAGTCCATCTTAACACCTTTAACTGACACATAATATCTTGAGTATTCTATTTGTTTCACCCTAAAGACACATTTTGATTGTTTTGCATAGATTTTATTGTCTTCCAATTTATTTGCAATAGGAATATGAAATCTGTCTTTATGAGTGATTTTTTTTAGTTTCTTGTAATGTGAGCACATTCTCCATGTATCATCTTTTTTGTTAAGAATAAGCATAGGGGATAAATACGAATTATTTTTGGAATGAACAATGTCTCCAATTAGAGATAAATCCTTAGATTCTTGAAATACTTGTTGATGGTGTTGAAGAATCTCTTGAATTTTTGGTTTATTTTGAGGCATCACATCTTTTGCTTCTATAAAGTGTAATTGTGCCCCTATGTTATAATAATATTTATTGAGTAATTTCTCCATCCTATGGGAGCTAATGATTTCACTTAGTGGTGATTTTATTCCCAAAAGTTTATACTTTTTCTCATGTATCCTAAAAGCCACAGATAAGTCTTTAAAATTTAAAGATATCGTTCCTAATTGTTTAAGCCATTGCACACCTAAAACTACATCCACTCCCCTAATAGGGATAACAAAAATTTATGAATCTAGTTGAAAATTTCCCGTTGAGAGTTTTATATGATGGCATTTACCACCACAAGGTATTTTTTTCCATCAACTATCATGACTTGAAAATTAGAGATAGGATAAACAAAACAATTGAGTTCACTAGCTAATCTTCTATCAATAAAGTTATGTGTACTACCAGTATCTCTTAACACTTTCACATTTTTCTTTTTTATATTACCAATTACTTTGAATATTTGTGGTGCATTTGTTTCATTCAATGTATGTAGGGAGATGATAGTGTTTTCTTTTTCCTTGGAATCCTCATTCTTAAGTTTTATGTTTGCTTCTTTTGTAGGTATTTTTCTCTCTTCTTCAACCTCATTATTTTTCTCACTAATAGAACACTTATGAATCATTGACCATTTTCTATCACAATTCCAATATGGGTCTTTTTCTCTTTTCTCAATCTCTTGTTGAGGAGAGAGCTTACTAATTTCTCTTAGGTTAAATAATTTGTCCATGTTTTTTCTAGTAGCATTAGTCACATTTTTATCAATTACTCTCATAATTTCACCTTTGGTGTGCTTTGTTTATCAATATGCAATGCTTGTTGCATAGCTTTCTTAACTGTACAAGGTTCTAGCAAACAAACATCATGTTGAATTTGGTCCTTAAGCCCATTTATGTACAATTGTAGCCTTTGGTAAGTTGTCACCTTGGGAGCTCTGAGTGCCAGTCTCAAATGCTCAGCATTATATTCAAATAAAGACCTTAAATATTTTAAATTTTTTAGTTGGGTAAAATAGTTTTCAATACATGGTTGTTCATAGAAGGTTGCTATTTCTTTACTAAATTCATTTCAACTGAACAATTGTCCTTGTCTATAACTCATCTTCCATTGGTACCATTGGTGAGGTCCTAATTATAAATATAATAGGGCTATTTCCACCATGGATATTGTGAAGTTTAAATTGTTGTTCTTTGAGGCTTATCCATGAAATTATATTTCTACCATCAAATATATGAATGTTTATTCTTGGTAGGTATAATTGTTGACCTCAAAAATGTTTTATCCCTTGGATTGGTTTAGTAGGGTTGTACCCACCTTGGTGGTTTTGTTGGGACTTTAATTCTAATAAAAATTCCTTTGTAAACCTATCTAAACCCTCATTTAAGGATTTTATAAATGGGTTGAAAATAATTTATCTTTAATGAAATGTATCGTTGTTTCATGTCTTTGTGGAACTCTTTCCTCAATTTTAGGTGGTAGAAAATAAAATGGGTCCTTAGATTTAATATGTGGAAAGGTCCTCTAATCCTAAAGATGACATGGCTTTAATTATTATTTTTATTTTAAGATGTACTAAGGTAAGAAAGTATTTGGTGTGAAGTAGAATTTGATGTTTTCGTTTGGACCCAACTTAGATAATTAGATTAAGGAATATATTTTATGTCTAAAAATAAATTTCAAAGAACTAACCCTAACTAATTTTTTAAATAATCTTTCCAAAAATATCTTTTTTTACAAAAAATTCACAAATTGCAGCCTATAGAGCAAATTAATGAAAAAATTTACTAAACTTTTACCACTAAATTAAAGGATTTATCTTATTTTCAATATTAAATTACAAAGAACTAACCCTGCCTAATTTTTTATAATCTTTCCAAAAATGTAAAAAAATTCAAAAAACTATAGCTTATGGAGCAAATAAATGAAAAATATAAAATCACAATAAATTTTAGAAAACGTGTCTTCAAAGCCTAATTTTTTTTCTGAGAACTTACCTATGGGATACCTCAAAACCCCCAAAAAAATCAAATCAAATTTCACACCGGTTTGGAAGGATATGGTGGAAACAAGAATGATGACCCAAATCGTAGCTCTCATACCACTTGTTATGATATTTCTTGGAACTATTTGTAAAAATAAAAAAATATAGCAAACCACTTCGAGGGGATGACCTCAAATTATCAGGTAATAATATATGATTCAATATTGTAAGATATGACAATATGGGAGAGATTTATATTCCTTATTTATAGGCTAAACTATGTAGGGACATACCCCTTCATCCTGATTAAGGGGTATTAGTGTATTAACTAATATTTATGTTAGGATTAAGCATGTTACAAGTGTTTATTCTTAGGAATATATCATATTAGGATCATAACATATGTAGATGTTTTATTGGGAAGGATACTATTTGTTTGATTATTTTGGATTGAACCTTTGTTTGACTTTGAGGATTGATTTTGATCATACTTTGGAAAAGGATCTTGATATATCCCTAATTGCTCATTAGGTGAGAAGGATGTATGACCTTCCACTATGAGTTCATTATGATCAATTAAATCTTGGATACAGTTCTTAAATTTCATGCATTTTGAGAGGGTAAGGCCTTTGACACAATGGTACTCATACTATTCATTTTCTCTATATCATGTCGATTTGGGTGTATTATTATTAGAAAATTGTGTATATAAAAAATTTATTAAGTTGTTTTGAACAAGTTTTTGAAATACTACTTTGATAGGTTCCCCTAAGAAGTGTATTTACATTTTGGATTATTAGAGGGGTTTGGTTGTCCTTGTGGTAGGGAAACATGAGGTTTTTGTTAGGTAGCTTGTATATTGACGCTTGTTTGTTCTTGTATTGGTTGTGTAGCCTATACAAGTTTGGATTCAATTACCTCGTCACTTGACAATTTTGTTATTAACCCAAAAGCATCGCTTATCATTGGTTGGTTATTATTATTTGTGTGTTTGTAATAGATTTTAACCAAACCTTTGGCGATAAGGGTTTTCTCAATGGTGAGCCCCTTGTTAATGATTTGGTCAAATGTGGAGACACAATCAACTTGCAAATAAAAAACCATCTCCTCATTTAGGTTCATGACAAAAATATTGACAAGTTTTTCTAGTATTGATGGAGGAAAGTGACTAGAAAGACTCCTCTATCATTAGAGAAAAGATGTAAATCTCTTGCCTACATTGTTTGGCATTGCAAAGATTCAATAATGAAAGTTTATGTACATTGTGTGAGAAATGGATTACAAATTTCTCAACCAACTCAACCATAGTTGTAATGGGTCCATGAGGTAGCCACTAAAGTGCTTGGCATTAGGATAAGCAACTTATTGGTAATGCCATAAAAAAAATTAACATGATCTTGGGGGTCTCCCCTTCCATTATATTTGTCAAATTTTGCACTTCAACATTTTGAGGGAAACTTACTATAGATATTATTCTATTGAAGGAGTAGGGACAAAGTTATTTGAGCTTATATGTTGTCTTTTGAGTTAAGGTCCATGTTTGTATCCCCTTGAGCATATACTTCATCTCTTTCCACTCTAGGGAGAAGGGATTCCCAAGAGTTGGGTTTAAATTGTGATATGTTGGTTGTTGATGGATGAAATTGGTTGTATTTAAGATAGGTAGATATTGTTGTTGGAATGGTGGTTTTTGACAAGTGAATTAAAATGTGTTCATAGGTGGGATGTGTTTTTGTGAAGGTGGGATGTGTTTTTGTGATGGTGGTTATGGATAAGTGAATTAAAATGTGTTCATTAGTGGGATGTATTGTTGTTGGGATAGTGGTTGTTGATAAGTGAATTAAAATGTGTTCATAGGTGGGATGTGTTTTTGTGATGGTGGTTGTGGATAGGTGGAACATGGGATGTATGAGATGGAAGTGTTGTTAGTTGGGAAAATGTTGCTTAGGGTATGGATATAACTATTAATGATTGAATGAATTGTGATATAGATGAAAATGTTTTTGGGGTGGATTAGATGGAGGCGGCATGTTTTGATTGGTTGAAGTGAATTGGATTTGTTTCACGGGATAGATGGGAAGTGATTGTGGGTTGATTGGTAAGAACCATTATGTTGTGGGGTAGATGGGAAGTGATCGTAGGTTGATTGGTATGAGTGGCATTAGATTTTGGGTGTATCTGTGGTGGGAGGGTCAAATGATGACATGTGAGGAAAGGCAAAAAACACTCTATCTGGTGTGGTGTAGTCATTGGATGAGTTATGGGTTATGTGTCATGGGTGACTAGCGAATGTGGGCTCTTATTGACAAGATTATTGAGCTTGGATTTGAAACATTTAGGGGGAGTTTGGCTCCTTCATCAATTAACTATCCTGATAAATTATCTTTATCAAGGAAATCTAAGTAAACCTAAGTGGTATCATTGTTGATAAATTCTATGAACCTAGGAGAATACTCAAGTCAGCTCACAAGGTTGTCTTGCTCATCTATTTTTGCATGAGGTGTTTGAGTTCTTGATCTCTTGCCTTGGGTATGATAGTTATGGCTAGTCATAAAAATATTGTTGTTACATGTTCTTTTTTGCTTGCAACCTAGTGATGGATGACATGAAATGGTAATATATTTTTTTGTATTTTCATTGGCTTTTTTATTTTTTGATCCTTTAAATTTATGAATTGTTTTTAACTTTTAGTTTTGATTGCTAAGGATGAAGGTAGATGTGAGAAGATGAATGTTTTTGGTTAAAGTTAATGATGTGGATGCTTTGGATTATTTGATGGCATTAATATGAAAGGATAATTAGCTTGGTATAGGATGGAAGAATGATTAATATGAAAGTTATGGGGTGAGAGGAACCTAAATCAAAGGCAACTCTTAATCAAGGCTTTGGATGGATGATTTAACCTTACATATTTGAGATAGGCAAGATCTCAAGCAAGATCAATTAAGATTCTTAAATTAGTTAACTTAGTAGTATAGTTTCCTAAGTTAATGTTATCCAAGGTTGGATAAGGTGATTGGGTTCAATTTCCTGCTACTTAAGATGGGCAAAATTCTTAAGTACACAAGAATTGAAGATGATGTTGATGGGGTCTTGATTTTAGAAGAGATTTAGTTTAGATTGGGTGAATTGTGAGTTGATTGTGGATGAGCTTGTTTGAGTGATCGGATTTTGATTTGGGATAAATGGAATATGAAGTAGGATGATGTTAAGATGAGAATTTGAATTATGATGTTGGACTTAGTTTGGAATTTTTGGTTTGGGATGTTGGTATTTTTTTGATAGATTTTGGGATTTTGATTTGGGAATAAGATTTGTTGGATTTGGGATGCAAAAGACAGTTGGTTGATGGATTATTCCTAATACCTAAAAAAGGATATTGTTAGATCTATTTGGTATTTTTGGTTTAAGATTTTGGGATTTGGTTGGATTTTTTTAATGGATTTGATGAATTTGAGATGTGAAGGATGGTTGTTCCTAATATCTATGAAATGGGATTGGCAGAATTCGTTGAGCTATTGGATGTCAGCTTAGTTGGTGAGAGATAGTTGATATCTAAAGGTTAACAGGAGAAAGATTGTAAATGAACAAACAAACAAAAAAACAAAGATTTTGATTTTTCAAATATTTGAAGGAATTTTAATTTATTGATTTAGAAGCAATTACTAGTTTACACGATAAGACACACCAAACACTTTGCACAATCCTAAAATTATTCAAATGGAAGTGTCATTTTTTATGGGCCACAAATAAACTATCTACTAAGTGAAGGATAACTAGGGAATGCAAAGGTCATGGACCACCTTCACACCTCTTAGAATGGAAGGTTTTACTTAAGTAAGCTCTATCTTGATAGCTTGGAAGTACAATGTGAGTAATCTCCTAAAGCTAATTGCTTACTAGTGCACCACAAAAAAGTATGGTCAGAAGGTCTTAATTAGGATATACAAGCTTATCTAGGAGACATCCTATATACACTTGAAGGTATGTGAAGCCTAATCCCATTAAATGAAAGAAAAATAAGTCACATAGCTTGGTACGAGAGGGTAACCTTCTCCACTCCTTCACTTTACAAGGTACAAATCTCTTGCAAGCTTAACCCATAACAACAAATATTTGCTTCCAGTGGTTGTTTCTTTCAATTATCTTTCAACTTTTTATACCCCACTAGAACACATGGGTGTGGGTTGTCCCCTAAGGTGATGAAATCCTTAGGAAAACCCTTAAGAGGAAAGGAAACTTGCATTTAGTTATCAAGCATTTTCAATTCAAGCATAGTCTACGTCTCCCCAAACAAGCGTATGCCAATGTTCATTTCACTATAGATAGGGTAGTGCTACAAAGCAGTTATCTTTGTTTAATGACATAGAAATCCGACAAATAAGATAAACAATATAACATGTGAAAATGGATAACAGCCTTGAGATTTTTCATACAAAATGTTTCAACTACCTGAATCTATAGCAATTGTTCCACCGACGTTTCATAAGAATTCATGAATTAGCTTATAGAAGTTTGGACGAATATGTTGCAAAAACTATATGGAAAAGGAATTTGAGCAATTAGTAATAAGACTAAATTAAATCTTTATATTATCATCCCCTTTCCAAGGCCGAACCACTTAACAAAACAATTGATATGTTTTTAAGATACAAATTTATTGTAAACAAATGCACACAAGGGATCTTACTTCTCTTTCTTATGCTTACAAGATCACTTCTTTCACCTCTTCTTTAGAGGTTGTTTTTGTGTAGTGATCAATCGTTGAGGGCGAGAAAATGATTACAAGGAGGTGACACAATTGGCAAATTTGATGCAATAAGGAGGGAAGGTGTTCCATCCACGCCCAAAGCCAACAAGAATGTCATTGGCCCTATTTTTGTAACGACTCAACCTCACTTGTTATGCATGTGATTGAGCTTGGGTTTGTTAATTGAAGTTTCCTTTGTTGCCTCCTTCTCAAATCTGTCAACTTTCAAAGCTCCATTAACCAAACCACTTTATTTATTTATTTGTTGGCTCAAAAAGCAAACATATTAAACAACAATCTCCTATCATTTTTAAATCCAATATACCAAAATAATTTTTTTTTTTAAAACATTTCTAGTCTTTTGAAATACAATATAGAATTTGAAATATAAATAAAATAGATTATTAGAAAGTTGTGTGTTTGGTTCACATTTTGTTCACCATAATGTCCATGAATTAGAACAAAATAATAACACATTGAAAACAAAATTTAAAACACTATTCTAACTACATACAAACTCCATTTGAGAGTCAAAAAGATGTGCTCATTATTTCAAAGATATGTGGGTGTTTCCATTTCACAAACATAATAATAACATTCTTTATGTTTTCAAATTAACAACATAAATTTGTATTTAAAATTGATAGATGAAAATGATGAATGGTATGATAAATTTATAGATTTTCGGCAAGAGAATTAGATGGCTCAGAATATGATAGTCAACTCCATTGTGGAATTAAAATGGAGGGGAGGCAATCACAAGGGAGCTGAAAATTATTTTAATTTTTAATTAATATAATGACTATTAGTCTACTGAATTTGATGAGTGATTTCAGAGTTAACTATGCATAGAGAATAGATGGGTGACTTGACTAAGTGCATGAAAGAATCGAGTCACTACATGAAAAAATTGACTAAATGTGTTAACCAATTGAGTTTTTTAATTGATTAGTTAACCATTTACATCAATAAGTTAATTCTTTGTGCGAGTAAGTTGACTAATTAAATGAATGAGTTAATTATTTTTTTATTGATTAGTTAATTAAATGATGTAGAGTTTGAGAATTTATTTATTTATTTAATGGATAATGCAAGAATATGAAGTGGAGTATGACTCATTTTATTTAAATATTTGATAATAATATAGACATTATGTAGATTTTAGTATTTTATTTATCTAACAAATAATATGAAAAATTACTTCAATTTATTTAAATAATAAATAATTATTTAATTAAATGATGATGGATTAAAGATAAAGAATAATAAGATAATAATGGATATTAATGACGAAATAATAATGAATATTGATGTTAATAATATAATAATGGGCTGCTTACACTTAGTTAATGAGGTAGACTCATTTTAGTGCCTACAAATGACCCTAGTTTTGGCAAGTCTGCCACTAAACACGAAACCATATAAGAAAGTGGTATGAAAGGACATTGTCTTACAAAGGCTCCACACACAAGGAATAACTAGTAAAAAGCAATCATTATCATAACATAACAACAAATAAGGTCATTTAATTGTCTCCCAATGGTTGCTCTCCTTACCATTACAACTTCTACTTCGAATCCCCTCCAACCCTTTGTTCTTGTCACCCCATCCACAATGTTAACGTTTGATGCAATTGTTGAAGACATTCTAGTTCCTACCTCTACTAGCATCCTTCCTATTGTGTTCAAGGGGTGTTTTGGAGATTGTATGCCCTAGTGCTGCTCTCTCTATCTTGCACAGATGTTTCTTTGATGTCAACTCTCTCTACCAGCCAAGGTTATTTTTCTTCTAACTCTAGTGCTAGATGCTCGAGTCTTGGTTCAAAGAACCTACTTGTGGGCTCCAACAAGATTTTTATACCACCTATTCAAGCCACTCTTGGTAACGACAATGTTTTTGAGGCTAGTTTTGCCCCTCTTCTACATACTATTCTTTCCTCGAACACCTTCCCTACTAGTGGTGCAAAGTTGGCTACATATGTTGGTTCTCTATGGTCCTTTACTAATATTGCAAGCGTTGGCGTAACACCCTTTGCGGGATAAATGGTAATTTGTGATCAAGATGTGCTAGAAAATGAGATTTCAACAACTCTTGGCCTTCTCTTTCCAATCTACACAAATAGATCTTGGAATCTTAGAGGCCCATTGTCGAGGGGAAGATTGAACTCTTCCCTTATGCCAAGAGTTTCTTCACTACATTACTAGATTCTTTAAAGGATGGAGATTTGATGCTTGATGAAGGAATGTGGCTATAAGGTGAGCACTTTCGCTCGAGCAAGCCTTGGTATGCTTCCTTCAACCCCCTATATGAACCTTTAAATGTCAAACCTGTGTGGGTTCACCTTTTGAATCTCTCTCTCCAACTTTGGGAAGATTCTTTCTTTGAGGCCATAGGAAACTCTATTGGCAGTGCTTGAAGGTTCACTCTTAACACTTCTTACAAGGGGCAATCAATTTTTGCTCAAATTATGGTGACATTGATATCTCCAAGCCTTTTCACAACGATGTTTTAATGGTAGGGGATAGGCCTTGGACTCAACCACATGACTATGAGTCTCCCCTTTAGATGCAAAAGATGTTTTACCATCAACCATCTAGTTGTTGATTGTCCACTCTCCAAATGCAAGAGGGCGACAACATGAAAAGATGTTCATGAAGATCACTTGACTATTCATGCTTCTAACTCAAATGTTGATGGCTCCTCTCAAGATATTGGTTCTCATGTGCTCAATCCGTCTTTGACATTTGACGTGCCCTATCCTTACTACATCAATCCCATTGGAGAGTCCCAACCTCCTACTCTAAATACTCAACCTACTATGCCTTTGGCTTTGGTCCAACTTTAGCCTACTCACGTGGTGGCGGTTTGTCATTTGGCCACTATGCCTATCCATTCCATTATTCTTTCTACACACAAAGATGGGCCCTCCATTCCATTGTTCTTTCTACACACAAAAAGATGGAATCTTCTGTATTATCAAAAACTAATGTTTTGTCAATAACCCTATTGGCTGCCGTTTCGAGTAGTCAATGTTCAATAGTAATGCTTCTTCATTCAAAGAAAGACAGCTTTTCAATTTCCAATACTATCATATTCCAATGTATCCCCAATTCTCTCTCCCCATTTATTGTCCAAAGTATTGTTCTCAAGTTCAAACTTATGTCTACAGCACCAATCGAGTTAATGTAAATAAACCAATAATAGATGGGTAAATCAGAGAAAACAGGATCTAACCTAATGTAAGTAGAATTGCATGATAAAAGAAACAAAATCTTAGTCCACCAAACTGATCTAGGGGGGCTGTCGCATTTCCACTGCTGATATACCAGGTCCTGAATATTAAGGGATCCAGCCAGGTGCTAATGCAGCTACTTCAAATGATGGATGGAGGCCCAAAAACTTCTTTCAGACTAATGCCTTCTTTAAACAGGAGCTTTTTAATAATGATTTTTTGCATCACATAGCTTTTCACATCCTGGAAGGAAGAACAGAACTGGAGTACTAAAGAGTAGTTATACCAAACCCCAAAACGGAGAAACCTTAATCGGAACCCTCTAACTACAGAAATGAGAAGAAAAAACCAAACTAAAAGGAATAGAGTAGCTTTTTCCTATCAATGGTTTTTGAAATATCACATAGCTTTCGAACATCTAGAACTAACAGAACTGGGATACGTGAATACTATACCAAGCCCAAAAACAAAGGAATCCTCTAACTACAGACAAAAAACACCTAATCAAACCATAACAAAAACTACATATGAACAAAAATTAATATACAGCCTTTTATCTTCTGTAACTTAAGATTAACTCATAACCTAATGCAAGCACCTATCTTCCATAATATAGCAATTGCAGTAATATTTTTCGGAGAAAATCATTTAAAAACACATACAATCAAGCAGACTGATCCCTCATTTTTATAATAAATTTCTGGCAAACTACAAAAGCCTGAAAAGAATTGTGAGCTTAAACCATAACTTGCACAAAACAAAAGTAATAATAGAACCAGGCCAATGTTGCACTGAGAAATATGTAGAAATTATCAGCAAAATAAAATATTACAGTGTTCCACAGGGACATCCCTCGGACATGGAAATGAAAAAGTGGGGGAGACATTCCCCCAACTGCAAATTGCATTGAAAATAATGGTGAGCCCCATTTGCAGTAGTCTGAAAGTGCATCAAGGATTTTTTGAAGCCACAAATGCCATAGGTGAAAAATATGGGACTACAAAATTGCAAGGGCAAAGGAAAATCACAGGAATCTGGATGCAGGAGTAGCAGCTATGTTTTTCTGAGTTGCATCTAAATATACAGGAAACAATTTTCTGTCAGTACAGGTTCTAGTCCCCTGTCGTCCATTAGCCTGTTGTCAAGTCCCCTGGTTTCCATTCAAGTCTAGAGAGGCAAGCTCGTTTGCTCTCTGGAGAAAGGATGTAGATAATCTAATATTGTCATGCTTTTAATGGTCGGAATATTCAGAGGGGCTTTGCAACAATGAGTTATTGGCATATGTAGAATGTCCCATGTATGATCATATGCAAACTCAAAAGACATTCTTATCATTTGTATATATGATAGTTTTCATGGAAATGAAGTTAAATTATTAATTATCAATAGAGAAGTGTATCTACCTAACTTTTGGCAAAAATATATGTATAAAGTGGGCTTATATGAATTCATTATTCAACCAGTCTTTTAAAAACATTTTTCAGAAGAATCCATGACAATTCAGTTCAAAGCAATCCCATTCAATTGTTTCTTTAAGAAAAAATTAACCACTGAGTTATACAAAAACTATGCCGGCATTTGTCTCAAGTTCTCAACAATGGTGCAAAGAAAAATTGAAATGTATAGAAATATAAATCTCGAGACAATTCCTGATAATAGCCTGTCAAGGGCCTGCCATCTAACGGTAACGTCGAAGAGAAAGACTGTTGTTTCTCTTCCAAGTAGCACGCCTAGAAGGCTGATTCTTGTGGAAGAGGTGGCCTCTTCCTCGGAGCCCCCTGTACTTCTTCCCAGCAGATGTTAGTCCTCGAAGTTCCCTGTGCTTGTGAACAGGATTGCATATCCAGTTTATTCTAGGGTCGTTTCGGATAGCCTTGTGTGCTTCATCAACAAGGATTATTTCAAAGTATTTGTAGGTTGAATCCTGTGTTGCAAAAGTATTAGTTGAAACTGGGCCATCATCAATGCTCCAAATAATTCACAAATTGAAAACAAAATACTTAAGTATCCTGATATCAACAGCATCGCTATAGCGAATAAAGATCATATGTGACTTGCACAATGCAGAAGAAAATACTGCTACAGACAGCACAGATTGAAACCATGCATACTAATATATTTTTTCATAAGCATGGCATACCATACCTGATTTATCCAATAAGAGTTCAAAACTCTTAGTCCCCCCAGCTTCCGACCAGCTCGCTCCTCTGCCACAGATCTCAAGTTGCGCTGGAATTTGAGCTGTGTGATACCTTGATTAGTTGGTTTACCATACACAATACCTTTAGGAACAGGCCTTTTACGGCCTCCACGTCTAACTCTCACACGGTAAATGACATAACCCTGCACATTTTTGTACAAGTCAGCCAAGATATGATACGCATACATTGGCTAAAAAATAAAAAGGCACTGCACAAATTACATTCAAATTCCACACAGATCAGATGTCTAACATGCACATACAGTTCTGCTACATTCATAATGATTGCATGACAGTCAACACTCTGCTGACTCATACGCAGACTCCAACTGCATCCACTTCACTCTAGAAGTAATAATGAATTGAAAGCTAGGAATGGGAAACAAAAGCCCTTAAATAAAACCAAGACCTTACATCCTAATCAATCGGTTTAAGTTGCCACTTTAGAAGACTACAGAAACCCTAGCCACCACCCTTGTCCCCGGATCTTATGCCCAGATCACCTTTGTTTGAGTTTTCAAAAGATTCATAACCAAATTCAGACATTTCTTCCATGTTTGTATCCAATCTGTTAGATTTTCAATTTTGTAAAAGATAAGGAACCGGTCAAGATGTTGGCATTTCATTATGTCAAAGGAATTCAGGGATGATTTGCAAACTGCCAAATAAGTTTTTGACACCCACCCTGTTAGGCCACTGCCAGTGGCAGGATATGAAATTAGAGGACTTGTTTCTATGGCCATCATTAGGGAGCTTGAAGCCTGTTTCCAACATTTGGTTGGAGAAGGTGAAAATATGCAGAACTTACTAGGACAGAGGGGTGAGATCTTGTGTCAGACGAGGATTTGGCCTGGCTGCGGGTTCCATTTAACCCTCCTCCCCCTCATGTAGACAGCACCAGAGAAGAGAGGGCAAAAATACCAGTGAAATATCTGGTTCATATGACTGGTTTAATCAAGGAACCTGGAGAGGCTTCTGGTTTAGGCACCCCTGCAAGGGGAAATGCGGCCCAAGATTATGTGTAAGGTCTGATGACACTGGATATATTTAGGATAGTTTTGTTTAGTGGTAGTGTTCACCAATTTCCTAGTTGAAAACATCATATTCTGATTCCCCTGCTGTGGTTGAAGGGTTGTCAAAAAATGTGTGATCAGATATTTTGAATTTTTTGTTAAATATATAAAGGGATAGGGCCCCAAGTCCCTCGATTCGCACATCAGGGGAAAAAAAGGATGCTTGTTTTCTATTATATTAAAATTTCTAAATGAGAAGGAAATACAAAACTATGCAAAAAAAGAAAAAAATATCCTTTCCCTGAAATAAAGGATGTTTATTTTTTATTATATCAAAACTTCTAAATGAGAGGCAAATACAAATCTACGCCAAAAAAGTAACATTTATCTGAAATCCCTACTTTGTTTATCTTAAACAGGTTAATTTAAATTTCATATATCATCTAGGTTCATAACTTATAGAATATATCATATAATTAAAATAAATTACAGGAAATGCCATATACATTTATCACTGATTGCTGTGTAATTTACGTTCATTGCAAATAGTATAATATCATATGACTTTAAAAATTATATAACTTATAGGAGACATCATACAAGTTATCTCTGATTGGATATATCATATAAGCTAACAGCTAACAGGGTATGGTAATATAACTTGATATGTATTAGGAGCTTACAACGTATTATCTTTTTGAAATAATTATAAGACATATTTGTTCCTTTAAGTTATGCAATATAACCATGCACAACTCTGCACTCTCTCCTTGCACTTACCCGTAAGTAGTAAGTTTCAAGAAAGATAAGCTCGTGCCAAGGGATAGGGAATTCTGCAAATTATCCCTACTTTATAGTAAACAGAAGACCTCTGCATTTTAGATTGTGCCTCAGGAATAGATTGGAAACGGAGATTTTAGATTGCTCCATGGCAATACCTTGATTCAAATACTCATTTTTTGTAGACAGCAAATAAAGTTTTGTTAAAAAATAAAACTCCAAACACACATTCAAACTGTTACAAAAACAAGCCTTAATTGTAAAGCACAAGCTCGTGGCTTTTATTTCTATTTTATCTTTTCTTTTATGCAAGACACCAATCAAACATTGAATAGCCATAGAATCATTTAATTGACAAATATCATGAATTTTGACCTGGAGTTTTTCTATTTACTTTTTAAACTTTTGTTAAACAAATCAAAAACTTGATTGGCAACAAATTTAATTGGCAGAGATCACAAATTTTCGCTCTCATGCTTTTAAAGTCTGAATTTCAAGAAAATTTCCTCATGCTCAACTCTAATATATATCAAGCACATCACTAATGACTTATGGATCAAGAAAGACTTTAAAATAATGATTCAGGCTTTAATATGCATTTGATGCTGATGAAGTATCATTAGACAGAGTGTTCAAGAATGAGAAATATTTCACACCGATAAGACAAGCACATCCAATGACCATTAATCTTAAAGGTGGGGTGGAATCAGTCTATACTTTCATTGAATGCAACAATTACAGTAAAAGATCAAATGGAGTGATCAGTAGAAAATTAGACAATGAGGATGTTTCCAATCAACAAGGGCATGGGACAGTGCTATTCAGATTCTTTTAAATATGAGCAATGAGTGGGAAAGGTATTTTCTTGCCAAATTTTGAATCTGAGACTTGAATCAGTTGCATATGTTTGGATATTTTGAAGTTCCTGACTTTGACAGGGCATAACTTTGTCATAAAAACTCCAATTGACCCTTTTCCCCAAGTATTGGAAAGCTACTTGCTCTTCATAGCCATGTCATCTTATATGTGTCTACACTCATTGAGGTACCATTTTGGCAATACCTTGTGTAGCTAGGAACAATGCAACTAAACCAAACTTTAACAAGGCAAAACCTTGTATAGGACATCATTTGATCCCATTTCAAAACACTAGAAAGACTTTTAGCGCTCTTCAAAGTACTATATATTTTGTGGGCTACACATTGTGATATTACTTGATTGACAGCTTGTGTAACATCTTTTGGGGAAATTGTGTTTGTATTCTTCAGATCCTAGGGACAATAGCTTTGACACTTTTTCAAAATTCTAGCTAGCACTTATGCATGCTCAAAATGGTCCAATTTGATGGAATCGTTATACTTGTGTGGCCCTAATCAAATAAGCTGAGTCTATGACAATTGGTTTAATGACAAGATTCTTGCGGCAGATTATTAAAAGGCCCATCTGATATCCTCATTGGAGGAATCGAACTTATTGCCTTGGATTAGATGACTATATTTGTACTTTTAATGCCATCTGATAGTATATGATGGAGGTTGACTCATTTAAGGATGTAGTGCCTAATGATTAAATATGCAGCTTGAAGGAGAATGTCTTGCAGAAGAAACTTCGATCAGATTGAATATTGAATCAGAGAACAAGGTAATGCATATTTATCCTACCATGCCAACAAGCAACTTGTTTGATTGGTGATTTTATTATGTAGCGAGTACAGGATATGTAGTAAATAAAAGATCACAAAATTTTGAAAAAAGACAGAGGAGGTATGCCCCAACGACTGTCCCTTCAATGTTGAAGATCAAATGAAACATGATTTTAAAAAATCCAAGATGTTGATGATTTAAACATTACATCTTATGGTTAGTTGAAATAGAAAATTAAACACGAGCAACTTAAAACTTTCATTGGCAGCATTATAATGTTGTTTTTCATGGTAATAAACTACTACATCTGACTATGTCTTATTTTTTAACTTCTATTTAGGAATAAATTTAAATGTCATGTCATGGTTATAATCATATTTACATAGAAATGGCATTTATGTACATTGTAAACCTTACACAGTTTATTTGTATCTGTGGGAATAGTAGTCATTGTTGCATATATTCATGTAAATGTACCTGCTTGGCCTTGTATCCAAGACGTCGGGCCTTATCAGGCCTTGTGGGCCTGTTCGCCCTGACTATACCAGGAAGCTGTCGATATTCCCAACACCTCACTCTCTGCAAGAACCTCATCACATCCGATTGCTTCTTCTTCCATAGCTCTTCAACGTACTTATAAGCCCCTACACCCCGCCAACACGTTTTCATAACTTTCAGTATAAAGTAAATAACTTCAAACATCCTATAGTAGAATAAAATAACTCGATTTTTAAAAAGCCATAATCCAATGAAATAAAATAAAATACAGTTAATAATCCCATCAAAATCATTTTGGCAACATCTTAATATACATCTATCGTTGCAGGATAGACAAGCCAAACGCATATAAAGATCCAACTCGACCAAATACGATAAATCTTTTCTAATCAATTAAATACTCAATAAGCCACTACATCTCTCCAAAATACCGTCTACGGCTTCCATCATGCATTCGAATAACCTAAGATTTCCTTCCAGAAGATAAAACCCTCAATATAACAGAATCCGAAATCAAAAGAATTGAAAAAAAGGAATTACATTAACAAATCTAAGGCTTTAGTAAATACATTGTAGCTACATCTTGTGGAACAGAAACATTTAGGTTCTACCATATTGCAGTATAGATAATCCAACCACAAAACAAGATGTGAAACGGGCGAATTGCAGACTTATTTTCAATCTTTTTTTAATATATATAGACCTATTAAATGGAGCTCTGAATCTGCTCACAAGTTTATAAAATCCATTAAATTTACAGCTAGATGAACCAAAAACCTGAAAAGGCGTCATAACACTACACCGTAAATAGCATAATCTGAAGTGCAGGAGAAAACCTAATTCAAATACATAAGCGATTACTCCAATGAGAACTTACCCATTTCACCTCCTCTGCGCCTGCAACTCGTCAATCTCGTATCAAAACGTTTAGTCTACAATACACAGATTCATTTCTAGGGCTTACCTTAACCCTAATTGTCATTTGAGTGTTAAGGTAATACCCCTAAAATTTTACGTTTCTATTTTTTATTTATTTTTAATGAGAGGATAAATATCTAATAGCATAGATGTTTTTTCTACAATTTATTGTGATGAGTTAATATAGTTTTTTTAATCAAAATAGTTTTTTTTTTCTTTTTTTTTTCTTTTGTTTTGATGGTTTAATCAAAATAGTTGGATCATTTTATATCTAGATTTTGTTTTATCAATTGATAAGTAGGAGTCTAAATAACTATCATGAGAGATGGGTTTGTGAAATATGGATCAATGAGTTTGACTCGTAAAACTACACGGTTGAATCTTGATAGTAATATCACAATTTATTTTATCAAGCTATTTTGTGTTTATGTTAAAATTCATTTTGATACTGATGATGATTATATGTTAGTTATTTAATCTTATGATGAGATTATATGCAATGCAATGTATTTGAATTTTGATGATTATTATATGTTATTGAATTAAGATTATGATGATGTCGTGATTAATATCAGTTAGCTATTTGAATGATTTCTAAGTGAAATGCAAGATTATTTTTCTTGTCCTCTAGAGAGTGAGAGTATCATCAGAGAGAGGAATATAGACTTTGGAACTAAACAGGTTATGTCAATTGAGTTTTGCACACACTCGTGTAGGTCTACCCTAAACCTATTGTTGAGTTAATTTGTATGATTTGTTAAGTCGAGTCTAAAGGTTAGATTTAACCTAATCGAATCTTGGATTTTATTTTTCAATAAAAATAATAAAGTTAATTATGTTATGAATTTTGGATGCTCGTTAATTAGCTAATCTTGTATATAACACAAGATAAAACTTGTTTGGTTCAAAGGAATACTATGTTCAATTGTTGAAAAAAACTTCAATAAATCAGCTTATAAAGGTGTCTTTAATTAGTTAACTCAAGTGAGAAAGCATCTTTCTTATCTCATAATTAAATAATTACATATCATAAAATATCCATTATGTAAACTTATATAACTATTCATATATCAAACTGAAAAATAATCTCTATTCGAGAAAATGAAATAAATCGATCATTTTAACACAGCAACAAATTATCTTTCTAATTTGGTGCTCATCTCAGAATGGAAGAGAAAACAATTTATGTTACACCCTGTTGTGTTACTACTTATTTACTTTTACCTAGTTGGGTGAAAATGCTTTAGATGAGTGTATTTATGCTTTATGTGTTTTGGAAATATGAAAAGTAAATGTTGATTTAATTTGATGTTATGAAATGTTTTGGTTATGAAAATATATGATGCAAGTGAATGTATTGTTTTCAGCTAACTACTATTGTAAAGTATAAAGTTGGACGTAGGAATAGTATCAAGCCTCCTAAAGAGAGGGGAAGTATCACTCAGGGATAAGAACTTGGTCTAGTAACCTCTGATAAAGACCTAAACTGAGCTTTCACACACACACTTCTAGTTTGGTCAAGTCAGGATAATAGTTGGGAAATAGTAAGTTATCTTTAGTCTTGCTTATGTTCTTACTTAAGAGTCTAAGTATTGAGTCTCTTTGAGATGTGTCAGTTCTTCTTTACGTGTTTGTATTTAATCGATGAGATGTATATACATAATATGTATATATATGTGTATATGTATGTGTCAACAGTAAACTCATACACGAGTAAATACATGCATAAATATACATAGATAGACATATCTACGCATGCTCATGAATAGATTACCTATATGCATCGGAATATCGTTCAAACAAGGTGGCACACACACACATATATTTATACATACCATGTATATATGCCAATCGGTATGAATGTGAATATATGTGTTTAAATATTAAGGTGTGATATGTATGTATATATATAGTATGTGAGTATATACATATATATTATAATATGAGTATGTATTGACGAAAAGGATACATCCATACTAGTATTTTAATATATATATATATATACACGCATGCATCAATATATGAATTTGTATATTTGTATATTGAATAATTTATTATATAAATTTGGGAATTGCGACATATGTGTGTGTGTGTGTGTTATGTATATATACATATATTATATATATAATCATTATATATGTGACAATTTTTTTCATAGCATTGAATTATTTAGCCAGCACATAACATATATAAAACATAGCATATGTTAAGTATTGTGCACAACATATTAATAAAGGGAATAGCGCTAAGTTGAAATAACGCATATATAAAACTTATGCTTAAAACATTTAAAGTGTCAAGTATTATAAAATATGGATAGCGCTATGTAAAAGCACTTAGTATCTAATGTTATTCAACGTGTAAATATAAGTTGCCAAGACTTTTTCAAATACAAAGCAACAGTAAATGCTCACGCGCAAGAAGTATTGACTAAGTCAAATAGCAAACAACGACCCATATAATAAGGCGTGAATGGCATAACTTGACAACAACTAAGAATAGTATGAACCGATTAGAAGTCTATTTTACAATATGAATTTCCAGATTGTGAAGCATTTTAAAATATGTAGAAATGGTCAAGTATGAAGTTGGCCAAGTAAGTCAAACTTGTAGAAGGCAATTACCTTGCATTTTTTATTATCATTCTTGTTGTCCATTTGAGTAGCGACTCATTCCGATGGTTGTGTATGTGTTTACTGTGCAACGAATTTAGTTTCCACCTTTTCTTAATCTTGTTAAGTTGAACCTTTTGAGCTAAGAAGTGTCATTCTTGATATCTTGTTTTTATACTTTAGTTGTTGACCTTTGTGTATAAATAGAGGTGCTCTCTACCTCAATAGGGACACATATCTTCATTCTCATTGTGATTTTTTTAGTTGATATTATGCATGGTAAAATATAATATATACATGGTATGTATATACATACCAGAAGTATAAGATGTATACTTTGAGTGGACGTATTATACTTGTGATTTTTTTAGTTGCCACTACTTTTTTGAGTGGACGTCACCCAGTACTTCGAGTGGATATATATACATGGTATGTGTATGTATATATGTCACCTTGTTTGAATGATATTCACATGCATATAATACACCTAAAATTTAGAAGTAGTGTAAGTTGCCACTATTTACACTATCAGTTCACTATGATCTAGGTTTACATACTAGGTAGAGGAATGTCATATGTGTAGTTTTTAACCACTGTATGACAGATCTAGATATGGAGGACACAACACCAAGCTTAGGAGGGGTCAATTTTTATTATGAGGTTGCCAAACCAATCTCTTCGTCGAAGGGTAGGGCCATCTATCAATTTGGTAGATGTGTGGGGGACTGCAGCTAGTCCAAGGTTGGAAAAAAAGTGCTTGAGTGATGCTTCTCCTCATTAGTAGGCGACCAAGATTTGGAGTGTATCTGGACCATTCGTACATCTATTGCCAGTAAGCTCCACAAAGCCTTGTTTGTGTATTTTGTATCCATATCTATGGAAAGATTGTAAAAGAGAAATATTATCTTATTAACATATAATATGTAATCATTACTTTGGAAAGTTGTAATACTTTGGTGTAATGCAATAGAAAAGTTTGGAAAGATATTTATTTCAAATTTGCATGCTATCTTTATAGTTTTGAAAAAATATTATTGAGCTCATAATGGCTAAGATGCTTGATCTATTTACTTGTAATTAAAACATAGGAAAGTTACTATGTAGAAAATGGGGCATGTTACACATGGTATCAGAGCTACCAAGTTCAACTTTGGAATCTATGTGCTTGCTATGATTTTCCTTCCAACATTGTGAGTCTAATGTTTGGAAAATTCTTGTCTCAAGATGGTGCATCTTAGGATAACTGCAAGAAAGTTAGTAATCGAAAATGAGTGCTACCTATAGGCCAAGAATGAAAAGGAATCCCTTGTTCATACCATTGAGGGAACCAACTATGACAATGTCATCTGGCTAAGTGATACTGAGACAATAAATCATGCTCTATCATAGATTAGTCAAGAGAGAAGAAGGATGAGAGATGAAGCCAATTATAACAACTTACCATTTGTTTCTCTAGTCAGATCAGACTCGTTATCACTTTCCAGGGATATGCCCTCAGAATGTAGTGTCATTCCAACATTGATATTTAGGAACCCTTGAGTAGTACCTATGGTTGAAGTAATTTTTATAGCCTCTAGAAGTGAATTGGAGGGATACATTCCTTGAAACTATGTATCAAAAGATAAATCTGAAGGTTACTATCCTTTTTGGGATAGAGATGAGCAAAAAAAGGAGGGTTAAATCCCACATGTATCTGAGAGTGAATCTGATGGATACTCTGCTCTTGACTATTTAAATAGGAATTCTATGTAAAAGGAAGGATATTGAAATCCTTTTGAATAAATAAAAGATTATGTTTTTATCAAAATTTGTGTATGTGAAACTCAATGAAATTTTATATGTAATTAATTGCTCTTTTGAAATGCTTCCTATGAATTTAGTAAACCATGATAGGATCCAATTAAAGATGAACCTACAGGTATAACTATACTTAAGACAATGATTATGACAAGAACTAATCCTAGAGGGAGTCGAGAAGTTGGACAAGGTCTGAAAAATGTTGAAGCCAAGTTAGATCGACTTATGGCAATCATGGATGAAACTAATGCAAGGATAGGAAACCTTGAGCAAGAAGTGAGGGGAAAAGAAAGAGAGGAATAAGAAGAAGTACCAAACAATGAATAAGATGAAGAAGTTCCCAATAATGATGAATAAAAGGAAGATTCCAGAAACCACACTAAATCTAGAGATCACGAAAGTGGTAGAACACAATCATATTCTAAGGGAACCAAGAGAAACTGTATGACAATTGAATATCTAGAGATATGAGAAAAATTACACCTCCTAAATTCGAAGGAAGACCCAGCGAAGAAGAAGTTGAGGCCTGGTTAATTCAAATGGATAAGTACTTTTAAATAAGAAACTATTCAGAGGATACTAAAGTTGTGTGGGGAGCATTCTAGTCAGTAGGAGAAGCCTCTAACTGGTGGATGAACAAGATGGAACTTGGAATCAGTTCCTTAAAGTTGACTTGGAATGAGTTTGTTGAAATTTTTCGAAAGAGGTGATTACCCCAACTCTTTCTCAATCAAAAACTCATTGATTTCCAAAATTTGAGACGAGATATATCAGTAAATGAATACTAGGAGAAGTTCACTCATCTCTTAAGGTACATACCAATGTACCAAAATTATGAGTGATTTCAAATTAGGAAGTTCATTATGGGACTAAATGGTCAAATAGGTGGAGAGGTGAATGTACATGGTTCGTCCACTATGGACCTAGTATATGAAAAGGTAATCAAGCAAGAGCAACTATGAACCAATGTTTATTTGAGGCAAGGTTTGAACTTCGAAGTGTCTCAATGGAAGTAAACTTGTACGTAGCACCCTTAGGTTCTTATGACATCATCTTAGGTATGAATTGGCTATGGAAGCATAGAGCTAAAGTGGATTTCCATACTAAATTTGTAGAATGTCTAGATGATCTAGGTAATCCAGTGTCTTTTCAAGGAACACCTACAGAAGTAAAACTGTGATTGATATCGATTGTGCAAATATATAGGGAAAAAAAGAAAGGTTGCCAACTCTTTGTGGTTAAAATGGATAAAATAGAAGAATTCAAGGAAGTCACTCTTCAAGATACTGTTATGTATGGAGAAATGCAAGGTTCACAAGAAGCTAAAGAAGGAGAAGTGGTGGAGTCTGGAGAAACGGATATGGAGAAGTATCCAATCTTACAAAAAATTGTGGATGTCTTTCCACATGAACTACCTAGACGGCGTCCGAAGAGAGTATTTGATTTCTCCATTGATCTAGTACCAAGGTCAGAACCTTTATCTAAGGTACCCTATAGGATGACTACAACAAAATTAATGGAGCTTAAGGCACAGTTGGAAGAGTTGTTGGCGAAGGGATTGATAAGACCTAGTGTTTCACCCTAGGGAGCACCAATGATCTTCATGAAGAAGGATGGTACCATGTGCTTACGTATAGATTATCAGATGCTTAACAAAGCTATGATAAATAACAAGTACCCGTTGCCACGTATTGATGATCTTTTCAATCAGATGCAAGGAGCGACTATGTTTTTAAAGATTGATCTACGATCCAGTTATCCCCAACTAAGGATCAAAGATGGAGATAGTTTCAAAACTGCTTTCAGGACTAGATACGGTCATTATGAGTTCACAATCCTACCCTTTCGACTTACAAATGTACCAACGACATTCATTAACCTGATGAATAATTTATTTAGAGATTGCTTGGATAGGTTTGTATTAGTATTCCTTGATGATGTCTTAATCTACTCCAAGAATGAAGATGAGTATTGTAAACATTTAGAGATAGTTCTCCAATGGCTAAGAGAGCACAAGTTATATGGAAAAATCTCTAAGTGTACATTCTTTCATAAGGAAGTATAGTACCTAGGTCACATAATTTTGGAAAAAGGGATTGTAGTTGATCCAACTAAGA
>CM021103.1:498040810-498052055 GCA_007115665.2 Sequoiadendron giganteum
AAGGCAGTGGGCTTAGGTGGAATTTTGCCCTCGGATATGATTTTCTAAAGTGAGGAAAGGTAAAAAGGGAATTTTCATTAGGGGTGCAAATTCGCTCCTATACACATTTAACATACTGATTACTCAGTTAATATCTGTGAGTGTGAAAATTGATGACAAGGATCGTTGTATGCTTTTGTTATGTTCCTTGCCTGACTATTGGGATCATTTAGTGATGGCGATTGGGAGCATGACAACCACATTCAAGATGGAAGATGTGGTTGCTTCTTTGTTATCATAAGAGATGAGAAGAAAATCTTCTAAGATGGCCAAGGAGGCTCTTGTTATTCATGGAAGATCGAAAGAAAAAGGAAAAAAGAAGGATAAGAAGTCCAAATCAAAATTAGGAGGGAGATCAAAGTCTCTTAGCAAGAAGTCCAAGGTGAAGTGTTGGAATTGTGGGAAACCTAGTCATGTCTGAAAGGATTGTAAAGAGGAGAAAAAGAAGAAGAAGAACTCTTCTAATAATGATTCTTCTCAAAGCGATGCAGATGCCTTCATTGTAGCCTTGGCAACTCAGGCATCATATGATGTTTAGCTGATTGATTTTGGAGCATCTTCCCATATGACATCTCATACGGACTGGTTCACAAAGTGTGAAAATTATGATGGTGGAAAGGTATATTTGGCAAGTGATTCATCTTTAGAAATATTTGGTCATGGAAGAGTCAGAATTCAATTCCTTGATGGAAGAATCAAAGGAATTGATGGTGTAATGCATATATAATGGCTACAAAATGACTAGAGGCTCGATGGTACTAGCTAGGGGTGCTCAAATTGGTACTTTGTACAAGCTAGACACACTTGTTTAATGTAACAGTGTCTCTACAAAGTCACAAATAGTTGTTCATGAAGAGGAGGAAAAAATTCATGTTAGTGCAAACTCTTTGGAAGTTAAACTTCCAGCGGAGAAGACTATGCTCTGGCATTAAAGGCTCGGTCACATTGGTGAGAAAGGTTTGAAAGCCTTGAAACATAAAAACTCGGTTGAGGGGCTTGATGATTGTAACCTGGAATTTGAATTTTGTGAACATTGTATATATGGAAAACATCACTGTGTTTCTTTTTACTCTAGTCCTCATAAATCTTCTGGTGTTCTAGATTATATAAACTCTAATGTTTTTGGTCCAGTAAATGTTCCTCCGTTATTGAAATCAAGATATTATGTTTCTTAAATTGATGATTATTCAAGAAGGGCATTTGTATATTTTTTGAAAAGTAAATCAGAAGTGTTTAGTTGGTTTAAAGAGTTCAAGAACTTGGTTGAAAATTAGACTGGTAAGAAAATTAAATGCTTGAGGACAAATAATGGTGGTGAATTTTGTTCTACAGATTTTGAAAGGTATTGTAAAGACCATGGAATTAAAAGGCATAAAATAACACCTTACACTCTGCAGCAAAATGGAGTTGTTGAAAGGTTGAACAGGATGTTGATGGAGAAAGCGAGAAGTATGTTGAGCAATGTTGGTTTGGAGCATAAGTTTTGGGCTGAGGTTGTGGCTACAACATGTTACTTGGTAAATCGATCTCCCTCTTTGGTACTTGTTGACAAAATGCCTATGGAAGCTTGGTCTGGTAAGAAGCCCTCTCTAAGACATATTCAAGTCTTTGGTTGTGAGGCATATGCTTATGTGCCTGATATAAAAAGATCTAAATTGGAGAATAAAGTTGTTAAGTGTATCTTCATTGGCTACAACATTGGTGTGAAAGGATACGAGCTTTGGAATCTTGTGACTAAAAAAGTTGTGTACAACAGAAGTGTTATTTTTCGTGAGTTGAAACCTTCTTCAGTGGATCTGCAGTCAAGGATGAAAGAAGTCAAGGAGGAAAATGATGTTGTTGAAATTCCTCCAACACTATAAAAAAAGGAACAATAAACTGACAATGAACCTGAATCTGAGGAGAGTTCGAGCAGCTTTGATAGTTTTGAAGAAGAATCACAACCTCAGCCTCAGCCTGTGAGGAGGTCTACACGTGAGAAGCGACAACCTAAAAGGTATGGTTTTTCCATCTTAGATGCAAATTATGCTTATGCTTTAATTACTAGCATTGATGAGCCTAGGACTATAAATGAGGCAATTGGAATGCCTGACTCAAACTCTTGGTTGGAAGCCATGAAGGAAGAAATGGCATCATTGGAGAAGAATGAAACTTGGAGTTTGGTGCCCTTGCCTGAAGGCAGGAAATATGTTGGTTGTAAATGGGTATTTAAAAAGAAAATCGGTCTGGATGGCAGTGTTGAAAAATATAAAGCGAGGTTGGTTGCAAAGGGATATTCCCAGGTAGAGGGAATTGATTATGGAGAAATATTTTCTCCTATAGCTAAGCTGACATCTATAAGATTTCTTTTGTCACTTGCAATAGCATATGACTTAGAAATTGAACAGATGGATGTGAAGACAATGTTTCTTCATGGTGATCTTGAAGAAGAAATCTATATGTCCCAGCTTGAGCATTTTGTGGAAAAAGGTAAAGAAAATATGATTTGCAAGTTAAAGAAATCTCTGTATGGTTTGAAACAGTCACCTAGAATGTGGTACCATAAATCTGACACATTTGTTTTGTCATTGGGATTTGTAAGATCAAAATCAGATCATTGTGTGTATTTCAAAACTAAAATTGACTGTATTCTTATTATTACCCTTTATGTTGATGATATGTTATTCATAGGGAATAGTAAGGTTATGATTTATGATCTAAAATCTCAATTGTCTCCAAAGTTCAAAATGAAAGATCTTGGTGCAGCTAGGTATATTATGGGGATGGAAATAGCCAGGGATAGAAAAAGCAAAAATCTTTGGCTCAGCCAGAGTAAGTATATTAACACTATTTATGGAGAGATTTGGTATGAATGATTGCAAGCAACTAGTTGTTCCAGTGTTGCAGAGAATGAAGCTATCTGTTGAAGTTTGTCCAAAATCTCCTACTGAGATGGAGGACATGACCAGAGTGCCTTATGCAAGTGCAATTGGCAATTTAATGTATGCAATGGTCTGTACAAGGCCAGACATTGCCCAAGCACTGGGATTACTTAGCCGATTTATGGCGAATCCAGGAAAGCCACATTGGGATGTTGTGAAAAGAGTTTTTAGATATTTAAAAGGTACCTCTTAGTACGCTTTGTGTTATCATGGCAACTCAGTTAGTCCACAAAGATCACTCGATATTCACGGTTATGTGGATTCTGATTGGGCAGGGGACATTGACAGCAAAAGGTCGACCGATGGATATATTTTCATGTTAAATGGTGGTGTAGTTAGTTGGATGAGCAAGCAATAGGTTGTAGTCGCTTTATCCACTACTGAAACAAAGTACATGGCAACAACTCACGCTTGTAAAGAAGTTGTTCGGTTTAGACATTTATGTTCTGATATTGGGTTCAGTGCAAGGAAAATTACAAATTGTTGTGACAGTTAGAGTGTTATTTGTTTGGCAAAAAATCCTACTTTCCATGGCAGGATGAAACATATTGATGTGCAGTATCACTTTATACGAGATATGGTGGAGGATGGAAAGGTCTGTTTAGAAAAAAGTGGATACTCTGCAAAATGTTGTAGATGCATTGACGAAACTAGTGAGCATAGACAAGTACAAGTGTTGTGCTAGTTCGATGGGCCTTGGAGCCCATGAATCTTAGTAGTTCTTGAATTCTCTGGAGGTGTCAAAAGATCTTCATCAAGTGGGAGTTTTTTGGAAACATGTGCCTCAATCTTCTGACCTAAACCTCTTGAAAGAGAAAAATCGGTGAGACACTTGGGATGTCTTTTCGACAGGCTGTTTATCTCTAAAGGCTTGAAGTGGTCAGACCGGTGAGACAAGTGGTTGATCTTGCCGACAACAACTTTCGGTGTGACCTTGAACTATCGATGCGATTGTTTTATCTCTTATCGACGTTAGAAGTCTGGCCGAAGTGTTCCATCAAGAGACTCTTGTTGATCCGAGCGAAAGCCGTCGGTGTGACCTGAACTAGCGATGTGAGTTTTCTAACTCATGTCAATGCTAGACGTCTGGCTGAGAATTTTTGTCGGAGAGAGTCTTACCGATCTTAGTGGCATCAGGGTAACATTGGCCTTTGGTTGGACCTGAGAATGTTATACCAATTTCGGTGGTCTTGTCAATGGCTATTGAACATCGGTGTAACCCAAAGATGCTACACTGATAGAGAGTTCAATTTCCATATCGATCTTATTAATCAATTTGGTGTAACCTAACTATAGTTATACCGATGAGTTTTCTATTGGTGTGACTTAGACTATCAAAATGATCTCTATTTCCTTCGCTGATGTAGGGAGTTATCCCGATGGGCTTTTATATCGATGGAGCTATGTCGATGGGTGTATTGAGGCTGCAAATGTTCAAATGGGTAAGTAACAAAAGGCTAACTCATGGACATGTAAAGTCATTGGGCTTTTGGATTTAAACTATTGATTGTTTCTATCTTGCAAAAATGTGGGATAATGTAATCCCAAAAATTCAGAATGGTTGACAGTTGGACTTCCTTGACAATTGAACGAACTGAATCATTTTGGACATAAATTCTTGGAGATCAAAAGGTCTTTGCAAGAATAGCTAAAGGTTTTGAACATTTTGATAGATTGGGTTATTCATTGTATGTTGTACAAGCATTGTAATAGTGAGTCATAGAACTGTAATCAAGATTCGATTTGTACAAGGTTGATCAGGGAAATGTTGTTGTTGTAAAATTGACATCTGAAAGTGAAGTTTGATCTTTATATGTAATTTTCTTACTGTAATATAAAGAGGCTTTACTTGGTGTGTGGTTTTTTTTTCTCCCGTAGGGTTTTCCCATGTGAAATACTGGTGTTCAATTTTGTGTGTGATCTTAATTGTCTATTTTTTTATTCTAGTAATGTGCATCTTTAATGAACTGTAATTGAAATTTGAATATGCAATCTGCAGTATTCCTCTTAGAATTAACATTAGGAAGGCGTTTTTGCACCTTTGCTTTCCTTACAAATGTAAGCTGCCAAGACTTTGTCAAATACAAAGCAACAGTAAATGCCCATGCACAAGAAGTATTGAATAGGTCAAATAGAAAACAACGACCCATGTAATAGGGCACGAATGGCATAATGTGGCACCAACTAAGAATAGTATGAACCAATTAGAAGTCTATTTTACAATATGAATTTCCAAATTGTGAAGCATTTTGAAATATGTAGAAATGGTCAAGTATACAGCTGGACAAGTAAGTCAAAATTGTAGAAGGCAATTACCTTGCATTTTTTATTACCATTCTTGTTGTCCATTTGAGTAGCAACTCATTCACCATTGATGTGTATGTCTTTATTGTGCAACGAATTTAGTTGCCACCTTTTCTTATTCTTGCCGAGTCGAACCTTTTGAGCTGAGAAATGTCATTCTTGATACCCCGTTTCTAACCTTTAGTTGTTGACCTTTGTGTATAAATAGATGTGCTCTTTACCTCAATAGGGATGCATATCTACATTCTTGCCATGATTTTTTGAGTTGAGAGAGTTATGTGAGGATTTTGAGAGTGAAATTTTGGTAAGAGGTATAAGGTTAATTGGGGAATTACGTACTAAATTAAGGGAAGGTTGAGGTAGGAATCCAATTTGATCAATCAAAGCATTGCATAAACAAGCATGTTGATTTCTACTCTTTTATACTTTTTATGTTTGGAAAGATTGTGTGTCATTGATTGTCTTGATTTGAGAATTATATCACCTATTTATAGGAAAATATTATTTCATTCTTAAGTGAAATGAAAATATTGCTTGTTGTACTTAGTGTAAAGATCTATATTGCTTGAAGTGTTTGTACATATTCCATAATAAGGAATGGGCGGTTATAGTGGAATTAAATACTATATTATGGATATAGCTTATATAGCTAACGTTTAACCTAGTTGAGACTTAGAGTTATTTTATTTTACTTAGTAGATTTTTCTTAAATAACATAGAGGTTATAGGTTATTCCTAGGGTTAAGGTTACTCCATGGTGTAAGTAGATAGCATATGCATAGGTTATGAATGGTCAATACAAATCGAGCTAGGAAGTTGGATGAATTATAAGATGTCCACTCGAAGTACTGGGTGATGAATAATTTGGCCAAAGTAGTGTAAGTTGCCATTGTTTACATTGTCAGTTCACTATGATCCAAATTTACATACTACGTAGAGGAATGTCATATGTGTAAGTTGTTTCCAATGTATGACATATCTAGATATGTAGGACACAACACCAATCTTAGTAATGGTAAATTTATATTATGAGGTTACCAAACCAATCTCTTCATTGAAGGGTAGAGCCATCTATCAGTTTGGTAGATGTGTGGGGGGCGGCAATTAGTCCAAGGTTGGCAAAAGTGCTTGAGTGATGCTTCTCCTCATTAGTAGGCGGCCAAGATTTGATGGAGGGCACCTAGACCATTTGTAAATCTATTGCCAGTAAGCTCCACGAAGCATTATTTGTGTATTTCGTATCCATATCTATGGAAATATTGTAAAAGAGAAATGTTATCTTGTTAACATGTAATATGCAATCATTACTTTGGAAAGTTGTAATACTTTGATACAATGCAATGTAAAAGTTTGGGAAGATATTTATTTCAAATGTGCATGTTGTCCTTATAGTTTTGAAAAGATAATTTGTATTGCTCATGATGGCTAAGATGCTTGATCTATTTACTTGAGGTTGAAACTTATGAAAGTTACTATGTAGAACAATGTGCATGTTATAATTTAAGTTCTTCTTTCAAACTAGAATATTAAACTGTATTTCCTCTATTTTAACTTGGTTTATTCTTCAAAAATAAAACTAATCTTCCTCTTTTAAAATTTATAAAATATAGAATGCAAACTATGAGTTTACATAGAGAAAATGATTATAAAAACATGCTTGTGATATTCTTTTTCTGCACTTTTGAGATTCCAAAATCTCAAACACAATCAATGGTACTTTTTTCTCATAAAAAACTCATCTTGTTGGTGATGAAAATCTCATAATTCACTTGCAATCACCTTCATTAAATACCAAAATGAAAAGCAATCAGAGTTTCTCTCTTCTCTTTCACTCAACTCCTTCAAGCTACTTTCTCTCTAGACCCAAACATAAGACTTTTCCCACGTTGTTGCTACCTCAAAAATATCTGAGAAACAATAATAATTGCAAGAATTTCTGGATATGATGCAAAAATTTTGGACACAATCTAATCCAAAAATTCTTGCAATAATCCATATGGATTGTGGAAATCTATTATCACTAACAATAATAATACCAAAAACCAGAGGAAGGAATAATATTCCTCTCTTCTTGTCACTGTCCAAAACAATTCTCAACAATGCAAAATGGATAATGAAAAGAAACTAAATCTCTATCTTTTAACTCTCAAATACAATCACCTAGTTGCGACTCTATTTTAGACTCACAAAGAAATTTCAAAAGAAATACATTCACTGCTTATGCAAAGAGAACCATGCCATTATTTTCATGCAAAAACTAGTGCATACTAAGAAACAAATTCAATCTCCTTCAAAACCCATCGCTCTCACCTCTTTCTCTCTTCATGTCTAGCCTTAGATAAAAATGTATAATGAATATTCATGCCATGAAAATGCTCTTTCCTCCCATATAAGCCCGTGACTTCCACTCAATACTTTGGTTTCAAATTCTAACAAATTCATTAATGAATGGTGTTGCACGCAATATTTAATTGCATGCTAAAAATACTATCCATCGCCTTATGTTAAGGCTCAACCTCTACTTCATATGCCACGGTTTGAAGTTGTGTTAAAGGCATTAAAATGACAATTAGAAATGCAATTCAAAAGGTAGCTTCTATCGCCACTTATTGGGTATAACCAATCAAGGAAAATGTGGTGCTGATGTATGCCCACTATAATGGCTTTAATGCCAAACTTAATTCCATCTTTCAAGCCTTTGATGGAGGCTATATTACCTCTCGAAGTGCTTTATTAAATGCAAATTAAAAATTACTATACACATGCTTTTATAAGCATGATAAATATTAGAATATAATCTTCATATTATATATATATATATATATATATATATATATAACAATACTATATATGTAATTGATATTAAATCCATATTGTATATATATACCTATATACATACATACACACATTTACACACACACACACACACACATATATATATATATCCTACGGGTACGGTCTTCTACTTGGCACGACCCTCTATGGCCTCACCAGCATGGGTTTTTACCTGTTGGCAGCAACTCTAAAGCCGAACGGGTACCCTTTTCTTGGCGCAGCCCTCTGTGGCCTCATCAACATGGGTTCTTACCTGTCGGCGACAACTTTGAAGCCGATCAACTACTAGTTCAGTGCTAGTCGACGATGGAATGCCAACCCTATTCCCTTTTTGATGAATATAAATTTTTATCAATGACGACCCAACTATTTTAGCAAATATTTTTGAATATTTTTTTAGCACAGGAATATATCATTCATCAACTTTTTTCTACAAGGGTTAAGTTTTTTCTTGGTGACTAGGAATATTTCGTTGATGTCAACTGTACAAGCTACTGGTAAGTGCCCCAAGACCCTCCTTTGGTCCTAAAGGAGTTATTTTTTTCTTTTTTTCCATAATTTGGGCATACGATATTAAAATTAGGCAAACAAGATATCATCAAAAAGTTGGCTCCAAGCATTATCCAATGGTGCTAGTTTTTTCTCATGTTTTGTTGTTGGTGCATTTTACAACATGTTGAAGTTAGAGGTGTTATTTTCACTCCCGAGCTCATAACTTTTGACCTATTTCTCCATTTTTCACCATTCCAGCAACATTAGGATTATCTTTCAGAGCTTTTCACAACCATCCATGCAATTTTTCCAAATTTCTCTCCAAGTACATTTTATTCGATTTAACATGTTTTCACATTCTCATGAATTACTTGGATGTCTTAGCTCGTAGAAACTTTTTGTTTGCATGGAATGACTCTTTTTGACAGTTATATATGGATTTCCAACTTTTTCTCCTATTTGGGTATTTTGAGCATTTTTTGTATTATAAATAAGAGAACAAAAAATACATCATGGAATAATCTTTAAACCCCCCCTTTGAGGTCCCTGAATTACATCACTTTCAGTCAATAATAAACAATCCCCTCTAAGTCTAAAACCTATACATCGCATATTACATTTTTACATATTTTCACAACATATAGGTTGTCTTGAGATATATCATACACTTTGCAAGGTTGCATGCAAAAAGATCTAAAAACTATTGTTTGTCCATAGGCTGCAACAAGATTTGTGTATTATTATCTGTCCATTTCATGGAAAATAGCTCCACCCTGTGATCAAACTGGTGCAAACTATATTTTACCTTATTTTTTGCATGTCTTGTACTTTGCATCATATCTCCTCCTCAATTAAGATCTTTAATCCCAAAAGGATCTCAGCTGCATCTCTTTCCTCTTTGGTGAAATTTTCAATGGAAAGCATATCTGGAACATTTGTTTCTTTTTCCACCTTATCATTGAACTCTTTCTAAAAAAAATCAAGAGCTTTTAGGAAGACCTTAGTGCTCGGTTGCCACACCTGCCAAGTGTGCCCACATCTAACCTCATTCAAACTGATCCTCAAGGTGCCTTCTTCAAATATTTTTAGGAACTTGAACTTGGAAAGTTTGGCTCTTAGTGTGACCTACAATGCCAAGTTACAAAGAGAGTCTTTTGACAGACTCAACGAGTGTCATCCTTGAACCATTGACTTTTGCATCATTTCTTGCCCTCCAAATAATCCATAGAATTTCAGTAGAGATACCAAGCCAAAACATAGAGATTTCTTTGCCCAGTCTGTTATCTTTTAACAATAAAATTCTATCAGTTTTGATTTTACCATTAGCATCCCATATTTTTTGCGTATTATAAAATAAATACCATTGTTCCTTTGCATACAAACATTCAAAGAAAATATGAGAAAATGTCTCAGGTACTCTACAAATATTGCACATGTTAATGTCACCTTGCATAGTTTTAAAGGGAAGTTTATGAAAGATTAAAATCCACCTAAAGCAAGCTTTCTTTGGTTCTAAAATTGGTGACCAATTACTCTTGAATATGTGGGACCATTTCTTGTTGCTCAATTCAGAGCCCCACAGTCTATTTAGGTGATCCCTTAACTCCTACTGGTTAATGAGTGCATTGTATATTAGTTTAGAATTTAAGCTAGCAATCTTGGGGCCTTCATCCCAAGAGAATTTATTATACTATTCCAAATTATCGTTATATTCCATTAGGAATTGGATTCCCTTGCAGGCTTCTTTTATAGTTGTATAGGTTCTCCAGTTAGTAGCAAGCAAGTTATATTCTCTGCTGAGCTCTTCTCACTCTTTTAGTTGCCCATTTTTCAAAATATCTTTGAATTTTTTTATGCCTTTATTAGCCCAGTCTTTTGCAGAGCACCCTTGAAGGAGTGCAAGCTTCTTACCATTATGTTCTAGATTCCACCATATTGACCTATGAATAGAAATTTTATTGTTCTTTATGAATTGACAGTTTGTGATATGTGGTTTGCAATATTCCCACACCTTCCAGATGCTCTTGAAGAGCATTGAGCCTTTAGGGGATATTTTGTGTCCACTGTTAAGGAGATCACAAAGTGGAAACTCCTTCCATATTTTGGAATGTTTGGGATGGGTATTTTGATATTATTCCTTATTAGGTGTAGACATCCAAATTTGGACACTTACATTTGTCCAAATTTATCCCTTTTCGTCTAAACATCCTCTTATTCACGTTAATTAGGTAATATTACTATCATCTAATTAATACCCTTAATCCCTCTTTAGTCCCTAAGGTATTCAGTTAATTATTAAATACTTTACCCCCTTTACTCTCCTTTTCATCAAATGAATTAAATAAATATGACATTTATTTAATTCCTCCCATGTCACATCCTTTTTCTTAATCCTAATCCATCTCCTAATCCCATCATTAGATATGTACACATGGCTAATCCCTGATTAGGATGTGTCACATCCTCCAACTTTTGCAAGTTAGCTCTTAATCTTCGTTAGCCACTAACTGTCTTCTAATCAATGATTAATCAGTCTAATCAATCCCCCTTTGGTCAACTCTCTCATTTCCTTTTTGTCTTCCCCATGAATTTAAAATACACTTTTGATTCCTCCAAGGAATCTCCTCTTCCCCATGTGATCATTGAAAGGTCAC